>PISW01006164.1:0-99161 GCA_004023785.1 Mungos mungo | reverse complement strand
CTACCTCCTGACCCGCCACCCCTGCTTCCTGCCCCGCGTGCCTCCAGGGTGGCCCCGGAACGTCTCCACGGGGGCTGATGAGCAGCCGCCGGGCTGGACACGCCCCACGGCCCTCAGTTCTCCCACTGTGTCCTGGACCTTCCAGCTGAAGGCCCTTTTAACTGAGAGAAATGGCCCAGGACCAAGCCCAGGGGGCATCCGCGCCCAACCTGGGCCGTGCAGAGGGGACGAATCCCGGGGCCAGATGAGGGGCCTTGGCCTCGGACGGGCCCCGGGCTGCGGGGTGCTTGTGCGGCGGGGCCCCTGCGGGCTCCCCACAGGGCTGAGCGTGGACTCTGAGGCCGAGCGTCACTCCTGCCCGAGGCCCGTGGCCGACGCGGCCGGGATGAAGCAGGGCCTCCCAGGGGCTCCGCAGCCCACATGGTGAGGGGTCCGGCTTAGGTGCTCCGGCAAAAACACAGCAGGGGGCAGCTGGGACCGCTCTCGCCTGGCTCGCGATGAGGGCGGAGGTCTGCGGCTTCTCTCTGATTACATGAGGCAATTAGAAATCCAGTCATATTTCTCTGATACGTAGGGCAGTTGTGCAAAGTAGGCATTAATTCGCGTTTTCTAACATGCTCCTGCCGCACAGGTATTAACACAGAATCTCTGGGTGTGACCATCAATTTGGACGGGATTCTAATTGTCCCCCTGCCTACTCGGGGCTTCTTTTTGTTTCAGTAATTGCTTCCTAATTATCTTCCAGTTGCTGAATAACACTTAGTTTATCAAACAGAATTTTCGAAAGCACCTCCTGAAGGCGTTGTCAACATGTGACTCTACGTACCACCACCCAGCAGATACGGGCCCGCAGCCTCTGTCACTCCTGCGGAACGTGCCAGACACGGCGAGGGTCCTCACGGAGACTGAGTGGGCGGGAGGGAGCCCTGGTGCCCAGGAGCCTGAGCCCCCACGGTCCCTGGCGGTGGCCGTTCCGCAAGCAGCATGCGGGACTCCAGCTTGAGCCCTGACGTATGAGGAGTGTGGGAGACCTCGCTGCCCTCACAGCAAGAGAAGCCTGAACAAAGGGAAATCAGTGATTTTTCTTTCTTTCTTTTGTTTAGAGTGTATTTCTTTATTTTGAAAGAGAGAGAAGGAGCAAACATGGGAGGGGCAGAGAGAGAGGGGGAGACAGAGAATCCCAAACAGGCTCCGTGCTGTCAGTGCAGAGCCTGATGTGGGGCTCGATCCCCAAAACCTTGAGATCATGACCTGAGCCGAAACCAAGAGTGGGACACATAACTGAATGAGCCCCCAGGTGCCCCGGGAATCAATGATTTTTCTGAAGCCATCAGACAACTGAGCTCCAGCCCACCCCCCCCACATCTGGAGGGACAGGTGGACACAGACTGTCACAGCGGGATCCACACCCAGGGACAGAGACCCAGGGAGCCTCAGCTGATCGGAGACTCCCAGCTAATGCTGGGGAGTTTGGGAGGCTTGTTAGTGTGGGAGAGACTCTGGCCACCATTGTGGGGGGGCCACCCCTTCAGGTGATTCCTCCAGGACCCCCACCAGGTTCTCACAGAGGGCAAGCCCGCTGTGGATGGGGCCAGGGACAGGAGAAAGTGGCCACCCAGTGACAATCCTTGATGTCCTCCAGGAAGAAGGACCACACCCAAGGGAACCTCCAGCAGAGCCCGGACCCCACGGGTGAGCCCCTCTGACCTTCCGGTCCTACCTGGGCGGGGGAGCCCAGAAACAATCACCAACCAAGCCTACTTGTGAAGATGAAGTCCAAGGTCGCAGGCCCCTGAAAGGACTGGAATTTACTCCGAAGATTACAGATGCTCCTCCTCTGCTCTCCTTCCCACCACGTTGGGCAGGCGCCGGCTTGGTAACGGCGGGATAACGGAACTCAGAGCCGAAAGGCACGCACGCTGTGTAAGTAGGACTCCTGGGGAAACCGAACATGAGAGACACTTGGAAACACTACAGACATATAGATATTAATCTAACTATGCCATTAAAGCCCCCAAATATAAAGAATAAACATCCACGATTCTGCAGAGACACAAACAAATGCTTGAGTACGCTCATGAATGGGGAGGAGAGACAAACGTAGAATAATTCCAGATAACGTTCTCGGGGCCGCTCCCCCTGCGAAGGACGGGGCGTCTCAGCTGATGGGCCCCGGAGAAACCAGCACGGCTACGTCGGGGGATGGTAAGCACCCCTGCGTGGCCATCTTTCTCCCCACGGCTCCGGGCCCAGGCTGACCATAGAACTTCAGGGAGAAATGACCACGTCACACATCCTGTGGATGCCCAGCCAGGGCGGTTCAAAATATCAAGGTCATCAGAAACAAGCAAAGTCAGACAAAGGTCACAGCCGACAGGAGCCAAGGAGGCAGGGTAACCAGGTAGAGTGCGCTGTCCAGAGGGGGTTTGGGAAAGAAAAGAAGGCACGAGGTGAACAAACTAGAGGAATCTGGGTGAATCAGGCACTGTAGTTAATAATCATGTTTAAAATTTATTGTGTTAATTATAACAACGGCACCCCATACTCATTTAAGTTTCTGACAGTCGAGGAAACCAAGTGTGAGGGGTGCGCGAACTCTCCGGGCTTCGTTTTCCTGTAAATCTGAAGCGTTTCCAAAAAAAAAAAAATTACATCGGCTTAATGAATACTAAAGAAGAGTTACCAATAATAATATTTTTAGGACATTTATAACATCCTGTACCTTGAGCAGAGCGTTGAATACCTTTTTATTTAACCCCCTGAAAGAGAGGAGGCAGCACCCTCCCCTTTCCACAGAGGAGGAAACGGGTTAAAGAGAGGGTGCCCCCAAGGTCACAGTCAGCTGGTGGTGGACCAGCGGGAGCCCTGCCCCGCTGACCCCAGACTCGGGGCTCCCGCGCACGGTGTCCCACGGCGGACGCTCACTCCACGCCCCTCCCGGGAAGCCAGGCAGCTGGTTCTCTGAGGATCTGTCTCCTCTTCTAGTTGCTCCTCTCCTGTTCTGGACTCTTCTCCGGTGGAGGGGTTAACACACCTCCCTCCCCCACCCCAACACACACCCACGTGCACACACACGCATGTAGGCCTGCACACGCACACCCCAAACCTGCACGCTTTCTTTTGCATGAGCCTCAGAGCCCACGTGACCTCTCGCTGGTCACGTCCCTCCTGTGTTCACACGCTTCACTCTCTGTCTAGACCAAGCTAAGCCTAGTGCTCAGCCGCTGGGGGTCACATTCACACGGGGCACGGTTGTCACCATTTACAAAGCAGGTGGGTCCTACGTGTGCATCCCTGGCCCTGAACGCACACTCCTGTGAGTCTGATCGGTGCCGGCCGGTCCTGGAAAGGATGATTCAGTGTGTCCGAAGGCGGCCAGCCGTGCCCACACTCACGTGCACACACGTGCACACACGCCTTTACCCGGCCTGTGCACCCAGAGAGTCTGGGTGCAGGACGCACAGCGTGACTTCTTTCTTTTCAAATTTGAAATGATGAGCTCAGGCCATCCTTGGTTAACGTCAAGTGGATGAAGAGCCTGGTTGTTTGCTTTGACGGCTGACATTTTGGCCGAGCATCAGGGTGAGTGAGGCGGCGCAGCTCTGCTGAGGACGGACTCCAGGAGACCCACGAGGCTCCTCACGTCGGAGGGGGAGCCGCCAAGTCCAGCACGTGACCCGGGGCCTATTGCTAGCTATTTCCAGAGGACTGTGGAGTCTTCCAGAAGGACTGACTGCTCAGCTCCCCAGGCTCTGCTCTAAGTGACACCTCTTCTCCCTTGGAAGGTGGGGCCGATCTGTAGATGCGGAGAAAGCCACTTTGGTTCCGAACAAGCTGAGACAGGAGATGGCCAGTTCGGAATGTGGAATGAAATTAGCTGATAAGGATATAAAATAACGACTGATCCTTCAACAAGGAATCACTGCACACCCACAGGTTCCCCCAGAAGTGCTCTGGGGAGCATCGTCCGTCAACAGACAGACGTTCCTGGGGTCTGGCTGGTAGTGCATCGTTTCTCTTGTAGTGGGAGGGCAGGTAGAGACTGCTGAGGCTGAGTTCCAATAAAACTTTATTTGAAAAACAGGCAGTGGGCCAGATCTGCTCCACAGGCTGCAGTTTGTCCCCCTCTGGTGTGGACTGTGCCTCAGTTTCCCCACAGAGGGGGCAAGGAATCTGGAGGATTCATCCACCAGCCCCCACCCCCTCACTGAGGATGGGGGTCTCACCCGCCCGTGCTCTCTGCAAGTCCACCCTTTCCAGAGGACGTCCTCCGGGCTCCCAGTGGATGGTGGATCCCACCCAAGACCCTGCCCCTGGGTCCTCTCTGCTGCCTGCCTCTGCGTGTGACCAAGGGGCTGAGTTCCTCCCTCTGGGGAAGCCCCAGCTTGAAGGACCAACGCCACTCTTTGGATGGTGACACTGCAGGGGTGTGAGTAGGGGACACTGGGGAAGCCACGTGGCCATGTGGGCTGCAGGGTGGCCCCCAAAACACATGTCCACAGCCTAACCCTAGAGCCTGTGAATATGACCCAGTTGGATGAAGGGTCTTGGCCGACGACGTTAGTTCAGGATCTCGGGATGAAGATGAAAGCATCCTGGGTAAGGGAGCCTGGAATCCAGAGTCGGGCATCCTTGTAAGAGGCAGAAGGGAAGATGCAGACGCGGAGAAGCCACAGGGAGGCAGAGGCAGATGTGGGAGGGACACACCCACAAGCCAAGGAAACGCGGAGGCGCCAGAAGCTGGAAGAGGCAGGAGGGGCCCTGTGCTGGGGCCCCAGGGAGAGCACAGCGGTGCCAGCGGCCTGGGGGCAGACGCCCAGCCCCTGCGCCACAAGAGCAACTTCAGCTCACGGGGAGAGGCTCTACGGCGGCCCGGCACAGGAGCGTGCAGGTCCGAGGGTCCTTCCCCCACCTTCTCTGAGCTCTGCTGCGGGACCTCATCTCTGCCCAGCATGCAGGCCCAGTCCCTGAGGGGCCCCTGCCACCAGTGACCGCCAGGAGCCATGGACCGTGTCCGTCCGTCAGGCGGCAATATTTCCATTAAAGCGGAGTCAGCCCCGTAGCCTGGGGATGATGTGCGTTTCATATCTCTCCCTCACTTTCCATTTCTGCGTCTTTGCCAATGACCTACATAGATACGTTGGCACCTGCTGGTTTCTGTAAAAGGTGTATTTAAGCCTATCTGGGCAGGCGTTTGGAAATCACCTCCCGATCCTGAAATGTGGCCAGAACAAGACTGACTCAATTTGACGAAGCGTCCTGTCGGAGGGAAGCCTGGCTGTCAGTCCCTAGCCCGTGGGTAAACGGCAGGAAGCTATTTCTCAGGAGAGGGCTGGTGGTAAATCAGTAGCTGACATCTGTAAATACTGCTGAAATTACTTTTTTGAAGTGTGTGTTTCCAAATAGGCACGAGGAAACTCCATTTCCCTGCAGGTCAGCCGTGGCCAGGCAAGGATACTGGGCCTTTGTCTCCCAGCCGCTGCCTGGCACCACGCCGGCCACCCCGAAGTTCGGAGACCCCGACCCGGGATCCCAGCCAGCCCCGCGTGGGGAGCCCAGGACCGTCCTGGGTTCCACAGCAGAGACCAGCAAGATTCCATCTTATTCACAATACTTGTGGTTTGCTTGGAGAATCTGGACACTGAGGGAGCTCTATTCATTCAGGTATCTGTGCGGAATGTCCATGCGTGACCCTGGTGCGTGCTCCTTTATTGCTATTGAGCCTTTTCCGTGTCAGTATTGTTGCTTGCCCAGGCTCTGGGGCCTCCGGGCAAGGACTGGCAGTGCCTTTAATGATTCCCATATCTAAACAGCAGTGCACGTTCATTTCACTCAACAAGTGTTTACTGAATTTCTTGACCTTTGTTTATTCTTCCGACAGATGTTTATTATTACCTCTCATGTGTCAGGTGCTGCTCAAGGCTCTAGGGTTGTCGCTGTGTGTAAAGCAATACATCTACTATTTCTTGAACATTCCAAGAGCACCCCGACCCCAGGGCCTTTGCACTTGCCTCCCTGGAGGCTGCAGGGCTCTCACTTGCTTCTTGTCTGCACAACAATCGATTTCAGTGAAGTCCCCTGCACTGCTCCCGTTTTTAGAACTCCTAGGGTCCCCCTCCTGGTCGACTTTGAAGAGCATGCATTCTGAGGAAGCACCAAAGGGCTAAAACAGGATAAAAATGGGGAAGTTCCCGAGCGAGGCAAGACTGAGTGTGGGTCCAGGGCTGCGCACCCCCCGGAGGGCGGTAAAGTGTTCTTGGTGACCTGCAGTGAGCAGGCCCGGCTCCCAGCCTGGTCCGGACTCGCGGGGGGCTCGGGCTCACACGGAGAGAGGACTTGCGCCTGTCAAACATACGTGGGTATTTCTGCACTGCACCTTCTGTCCCCACCCCCGTCCCGGGTTTTGAGGCCAGGGAGGGGTCAGGGAAGGGAGGTCCCTGATCTAAATTCTTTCTGACGCTGTCTGTCCGAGCTTCCCAGGGCCGCCGCAACCACGTCCCATTTGCCATATGGTGGCGCTCACGGCGAGTAGGACGTTTGGGGAAGCAACGACCTGCTGGCTGCAGCCCCTCCCCCTCCTCACCCCAGAGCTGGAAGGACGTCCCTGTCCTAGACCCAGGGCACGTGCCTCACGCCTGTGTCCTCCCCACTAGGATTCCCTGTGAAACTCCACCAAGCGCCTTCCATGCTGGTTCTGTCCCTGCCAGTCACCCCAGGTCTGCGTGGCTTCACCCCAGAAAGTCCTAAAACCCTCCTCTTTCAGTACAGCTTGGCTTCTGAAAGTCAAAATGATGGTGGGTACGTGTCATCACGCCGTGTCCAAACCCATGACGTGGGCGACATCGAGGGTGAGCCCCGTCACCGAGGGACACGGGGTGGCATCATGTGTCAGCACAGGCATCCAGATTGTAAGAAACAAGACGCCGGAGGGGGGAACGTGACAACGGGGGAGGCCGTGCGTGAGTGGGGCGGGGGCAGAGAGCCATCCGGCCTGCACACTCAGTTTTACTGTGAACCTCAAATTATTCCAGAAAATAAAGTGTATGAATTAGAAAGTAAAGTACTTGTTCTGTGCGCTTTGTCGTATTCTTGATTTTAGGCAGTGCTCATAACCCCTGGGCAGTAACTCCTGTTCTAGGTGGTGACGTCTGCCCCGGAATCGGTGAACACATTGGCCGTGAGCAATCCGGAAAGGTCAGAAAGTTCCTGGTCTACAGACACCTTAATTTAACATTTAAGACATGTGACCCCCCCCCCGTCACGCTCGGCGAGCCCCCCACGGACCCCAGGCCCCTGCTGGCCGGGCTCTGGCTGCCCCGGTCTGCACAGCGTGAGGGAGCGGCTCTCCAGTCCGGCGGGGTCGGGGCTGCCCCGGCGGTTCAGGACACCTGCCCAGTTCCCTCGCATCCCGTCTTCTCCAGTAAGGCTTCCGGGATTCGCCACAGTCCCTGCAAACCCGGGACACGATTGCACCTGCCGCCAGTGAGCGGCGCAGCCAACAGCTCCCTGCGGAGGCGCCTCTGAGGAGGCTCATGGGAAACTGCCCAGAAATGTGGTCGGGGCCAGACCGGTTTTCTGAAGACGTGAATCTACTTGGGGGAGAGAGGGACTTTGCAGGTGGTGTCTGAGCAGAGGCCCAACCAGCCTCGTGCCCTTTCATTGCCTGCAAGACGTCTGAATGGACGCGGCACGCCTGGTCCAGAGTCAGCCTGGGAGCGAGCCGGTGCCCAGGCTGCCCGCCCTGGGGGAGGTGAGGGGAACAGGAGGACAGGAGGGCTGTCGGGAGACACAGGACCCCACGCTCCTCCGGCCAGGAAGGCTGCCTCCCACGCCCCTCCCCACTACCCTCACATGCCCGGGAGGGGGCGTCTCTGTCAGAGAGGTGCTCCCTGGAGGACTGGGACCCGGCAGCCAGTCCTTTCCTCTGACTCCAACCTGTGCTCCCGCCCGTCCCGACATTCAGGACCCACTTTGCGGAGACCTCCTACATGATACGGGAGTTTGTCCCAAAAGACAGAAGTAGCCCAGAGAAGGGGGCTCTAACCCCGACACTGACCTCAAGGGCACCGACAGATGTCCGAAGGGGCCACGCAGGACGGAGGGTCTGAGGGCGCCTGCCGTGCTCTGATCTTCAGATTCTCATGAGGTGGGCTTTGGAACTGCCATTCCCAATGCAGCAGACAAATTAGCAAGCCCCGGATTCCTTCTCTGACGGGCAAACAATGCCAGTATTTTCTGTGACGAACTAATATGTATTTTGTGACACATTTGAGGCATACCATTCAAATTGGAAAAGGCGTTTTAAAAATCCTTTTATACATTGCATACATTTCCAAAATAATTTTATATGTTGCATTAACCTCCAAAATAACTCAACTGCTGAGTTCTTGTATGGATGTCACACTTCTAACAAGAAAATGAGTAGGTTCTGTTTCGATCATCAAAGCTCCATTGTTTGCTGTTTAAACTAAAATGACTATCTTTTAAAGAAAGAAGTCGAGGCGGGAACCTTCGTTTCGAGACCCGCCAGGCTCGTTGGAATGTTCTCCAGTGTGAGCGGCGGGGCGGCTGGGATCAGCCTGGACGTGGCTGGAGGGCGCCCCAGCTCTCCCGTGACTCACGGGCTCTCTGGCTTCGGTGTTTGTGTTTTCAGTCTCCAAGCCCACAGCACTTCTTTTCATAAATTAGATCAAAGCATCTTTCAGAACGTACCGAAAACTGGCGCAGAGCTGACAGGCCTCTTTGGAATTACTTGACTTACTTTCCTAAAATTCAAAGTGGTGAATCAATCCGAGACTTCTGTGCAGAAGTGTCCCCTGGGAGGCTCTCTCATGGATCCCTCTCCCCATTATGACTTGCAATTTATGGAGTTCGCCGTAGATGATTACTTTAAAACAGATTATCATCTGCAGAGATGTTTAGACTTCGAGCATAGATCTTCCTCGTCAGCCCGGCTCAGACTTGATTTAGTCGGCTATTCAGGATACGTATTGAGTTTCCCTCAAAATATTTCTATATTTTTAATTTTTTAAAGAAAATTTACAAGTCAAAAAAGACACGCACTGTACCAATAATGTGAAACATTAGCACTAAAAGTCGCCTCGCGCTCCTCCGTTCGAAGGATGACGACGACCGTATCTCACTGGCGCCGAGCTGAGCGTCTCCAGCACCCGAGGCACTTAGTTCTCATTTCCAATCTGCACAACAAGCTGACAGTTATTAGGTGCATCTCACACGCAAGGCTGGGCTGCAGTGTAGACGGGAGGAACACACGGGTACACGGGGCTCAGCGGGGCTCCGTGCTCCCGATGGTTGGGGTGCGTGCCCGAAGCGAGTGACCCCGGGGCACGTTTGTCCCTTTCCTTGGGAAAATGTCTACTCAGGGCCTCTGCCCGTTCCTAACTGGATTGTGTGGATGTTTTGCTATTGGGTTGCATGTGTTCCGTATGTATTTTGACTATGAACCTTGTATCAAACCCTTGTTTGGAAACATTTCCTCCCGTTCTGCAGGACGCTCCCTTTCATGGCTGGCTTCCTTTGCTATGCGGGAGCTTCTCAGTCCGATGTGGTCCCACTTCTTTGTGTCTGCTCCTGTGGGACATCTGTGGTTTTGGTGTCACTTATATGTGGAGTTTGAAGATGTTCAATTTAGAGAAACAGAGACTAGGCTGGGGTTGCCGGGGGCTGGGGGTGGTGGGAAAATCGGGAGATGAGGTTACCAACTTCCAGTTATAAGATGAATCAGTTCTGAAGATCCGCTGTACCTCAGGGTGGCCGTCATGGCTAACAAGGTGTCATGCACTTGAAATTTGCTATGGAAGTGGATCTATGTATGATTTCCCAGTTATAAATATGTCATATATATAAAACTGGAAAACAAGGCATCAGTGATCAGCAGGTGAGTTAGTTTGCTAGAGCTCCGTAACCAGACAGCACGGACGGGCGGCTTAAGCAACAGAAAGGCAGCATCTCATGCGTCGGCATCTGGAAGGCACCGGCAGGGTTGGCTCCCGCTCAGGCCTGTCTCCTGGCGTGTGCGCCCTTGCACGGCCTTCCTCTGTGTGTCTGTGTCATCCTACAAGGACACCTGTCATCGTGGATGAGGGCCACACTAGTGACTTCAGTTTATCTTAATTACTGCTTTACAGACCGTATCTCCAAATACACTCAATTCTGAGGTTCTGGTGGTGAAGCCTCAGTCTGTGTATTTGGGGGCCACACCATTCTGCCTATGAAAGCTATTCTGTCTAAACTTCCTATTTCTGTGGAGCTCAATTTGGAGAACTCTACTTTCATAAGAAATTATCCTTTCCATCCAGATTTTCAAATTTATCTGGAGAGAATCCTGCAAATAATCTATGATAGTTCTTAATTTTTAGTTTGGCAATTGACAAACTTTGTTACTTGTCTACTTTGATATGAAAACAATAAATTTTGCTTTATTAATTAGAGCTATTATTTTTCTATTCTCTACTACATTAATTTCTGCTTTTCTTTTCTTTGTTGTTTGCTATTGTTGTGCTTTCCTGTGGCTCACTCTTTGTTTTTGTTTTTTTCCCCAGATTTTCCCTTTACTAGTGTTTATACTGATGTAAGCATTTAAGGTTACAGGGTTTCCTCTGATTACTGCTTTCGAAAAACTCTATAATTATGATCTGCTTTTAGAAATTCTGTAATTTCAATCTGCAATTCCCCTTTTATCTAAAAGTTACCTTATTGAAGGTTTTGTTTTATTTTGTTTTTAATTTCCAGGCTTAATTAACTTTTTGCTATGTATTTTAGGCACTAGCTTTTAGTTTTACTGCAGTGTAATCAGAAACAATTATTTGCCATTGTCTACCTTATGGGGTGTATTGATATTTTCTCTGTGAGCTAATAAATGTTCGATTCAGGGGAAGTGCCGCAAGTGCTGAGGAGTGAATTTCAAACCGTTAGTAAAGTCTCTCTTATTGATTATGTTCTGTCTTCTAGCTCCCTATTTATTTCTCTTCACTTCTACATTTCGTTATATTTTTATGGAGATATTTATTGTGTTGTTTTCAGCGATTCATAACTGTCATCTAGTTGTTGTGAATTGTTTTGGCATTAAAACATGTCCTTTGTAATGTTTTTCACTCAGGGTAAGAACATAAGCTTCCTTTTTCTTAATGTTTATTGATTTATTTTAAGAGACAGAAAGAGAGAGATAGAGAGCAGAGGGGAGCGGAGAGAGAGGAAGACAGAGAACCCCAAGCAGGCTCCACGCTGTCCGTGCAGAGCCCATCATGGGGCTCGATCTCATGAACCTTGAGATCACGACCTGAGCTGAAATCAAGAGTCAGTTGCTCATCGCCTGAGCCACAGAGGCACCTGTGTTTTTAACTGTCTGAATCACTGTTTGTGGGTGTGTCTTGGGCATGTGGTAAACAGTTAAATCTTGCTTTCTGGAACAAATTAGAAATAATTTTCTCTTAATAGGTCAATTAAATTCACTCACGTTACTTATATGGCTGCGTGTTGGGTCTTTCCACAGTTATATCATTTCACATCATGATCGCTAGAGTTATTTATGTGTATTTGCTATTTCCTTTCCCTCCGTGGTGGGTCTGCCCCATTCTTATTTATTTTACTTTCTCCTGTCTCCGGTATTTACTCTGACATGTGTTTGTCCTAAGTTTTTTATGGTGGTGCCTTGCACCATTTTCAAATCCCCTCTTCTTCCATGTTGCTTCTTAGCATTTTGCAGCCTGTTGTTTTAAAATCAGTTTTTAGGGGCGCCTGGGTGGCTCAGTCTGTTAAGTGTCTGACTTTGACTCAGGTCGTGATCTCATGGTTTGTGGTTCGAGCCCCACATCAGGCTCTTTGCTGACAGCTCAGAGCCTGGAGCCTGCTTCAGATTCTGTGTCTCCCTCTCTCTCTGACCCTCCCCTGCTCACACTTCCTCTCTCTCTCAAAAATAAACAAAACATTAAAAAATAAAAATGAAAAAATAAACTAAATTTTAATGGTGTCGTGGACAATCCCGTGCTCCGCACCTCAGTCAGGACGTTCTTCTCTTCTCCTGCTGTTTTATGTCTCTTTCTAGATGTTAGTTCCACCTCGCCAAATACATAATACTTGTATGTCACTCCTCCTCTCCCGTCTCCACCTGCGTTAAGCTGGTCTCAAATATTCAATCACATACTTCAGAGAAGCCTCATCAGTCTTCTCATCCATGTTTCTTCAGTTGTGTTTTGGGTGGATGCGGTTTGTCCTCCCGCAGAGAAGGCTTCACAAGAGCCGTGTTTTGCTGTAGTCAGAGTGGCTGCTCTCGAGCCTGGTCATGGGACTGGTTCTGTCTGGAGAGTACGTTCTTGGTTCACATATTCATTCCTAAAATACATTGAAAATCGTGTGCTGTCGTGGCCTTGAGATGTTTGATGCCAGACTAATTTTCTTGCCCTTATCGGTTATTTTATATTGTTTTTGCTTTGAGGGTTTGTTCATGTTTAGCTCTTAAAGCCTGACAGGTCTCACTGGGCTAAGATCTGAGTTGATCGTCCGGGGCCTGTTTTCTCCAGTCTCTGGAGGTCCCTGAAAAGTGTGGTCTTGGGACGCCTGGGGAGCTCAGTCGGTTAAGCGTCTGGCTTCGGCTCAGGTCATGATCTCACGATTTGTGGGTTTGAGCCCCACCTTGGGCTCTGTGCTGACAGTTTACAGCCTGGAGCCTGTCTTCAGATGCTGTATCTCCCTCTCTCTCTGACCCTCCCTTGCTTGCACTGTCTCTCTGTCTCTCAAAAATAAATTTAAAAAAAAAATTAAAAATTTTTAAAAAAGAAAAGAAAAGGGTGGTGTTATGTCTTTTATTTCTGTAAAATATCCATCAACTATAGATTTAAGGATCAGCTATGATCCTTTGTTTTGTTGTTTCTTTTTGAGGAACTCCAATTATACAAATGTTGGATTCTGGTTTCCCTTGCCCACCTTCCATTTCAACCACTTTATCCTGACCCTTTCTACTACGCTCTTTGTTTTATTTTCCTCGCCAAGTCATCCTGATGTTCCTCTGTGATGTTTAGTAGACTTCCATCCACTCTATCCTTTGTAGAACAGTTTGTAGGGTTGCCTTCATTTCTGATATGACAGTATCTTTTCTTTTACTTCTTTCTGAGCTCAATAACTCTCACTGGATTTCCCCCTTTGGTTTATTTTATGTTTTTAATAGTCTTAATTTTAAATTTTAAAAACATTTTTATTCATTTTTGAGAGACAGAGACAGAGAGAGAGAGCAAGCAGGGAGGGCAGAGAGAGAGGGAGACACAGAATCTGAAGCAGGCTCCAGGCTCTGAGCTGTCAGCACAGAGTTGATGTGGGGCTCAAACCCTCAAACCATGAGATCATGACCTGAGTAGAAGTAGGATGCTCAACTGACTGAGCCACCCAGGCGCTCCACCTTTTTTTTATTTTTAACGTTAGTTCCTGAATCCATGATGTCCTCAGATGTTTGCATGAGGACATTTAATTCACTCTGGACCTTGTGTTAGTTTCCTTCTACATTCATTGTTTTTGGTGGGTGGGTTCATCAGCTTAAATGCCATGAGCTAGGTTTTTTGTTTATTATTTATAGGGGTGAATAGACAGATGTTTATATAGACGAAGACTGCATATGTCTGCTCACATTGTGACGGTCTGGAGGGTCAGTTTTATACTCTGAGAGCAACTTCTGTCATGGTGGCCAAGGTTGTTTCTGTAACGGTTTTGGGGGCGAGGGGGGCACGGTCTGTATGGCCTTCAATGCTTTGGGATCTCCTTTATCTCGCAGGACTATACATTTTGCTTCTTGCGTTTCCCTTATCCATTCCATCAACCAGTCCTCAAGGGGGCCGTCCCCTCAAATTTCAGCCTCTTGTCCCCGAGAGACAGTGACTTGATTTAAGGACCTTTCCTGCAGCCAGTGTGCTGGTCGAATAGGCTGCTTCTTAGATTGTCCACCTTCAGGGCTGACTCTGCTTCAGGGACGTTTTAGTCCTTTGGTTTCCTCTTTCCCTCCTGCTCGTTCCCCAAACCCCGTTAGGTTTCCACGGAGACGTTTCTGCCACAGACGGGCCAGCACTTCTCCAGAGCAGGAACTGGAGTTTGGGGCGTCCTTTGCTGCTTGTTCTGTGGAGGGTGTTTTATTTATTTATTTATTTCCGCACTCCAGTTCTGAGTCTTTGCAGAGAGATCCACCTTCCCATTGCCACGCCGGCCGCCTGGAGAGGCCGGGATGGGATCCACTGGGTGCCCCCCGAGAGAAACACCTCCGACCTGGGCGCAGATGCCCGCTGACTCGTTGTTCAAAAGTGAGGGTGCAGAACCGGAGCCAACGCCGGTCTACGTGCAGGGGTGAGTGATAAACGCATCCGGCCACGTTTGCAGATGGAATACCGGGACTCAGCCACGACTGCCCGGGAGCAGCGTGCTGTGTCCGGGAGCCGGGCACGGAGCAGGGCACGGAGCCGGGCACGGAGCAGGGCACGGAGCTGGGCACGGAGCCGGGCGTGCTCCGTGGTCCCATGCCTGAGAGATTCTAGAACAGACAAAACAGACATGGTGACGGAGAGCCTGGGGCTAGAGGAATGGTGGCAGAAAGCCAAAATCAAAGGGGCACGAGAGGCTTTCTGGGGGAGGAAACGCTGCGTATCTGGATGGTGGTGGCGGACGGACAGACGGGTACTTCCATCAAAACCTGTGCAGCCATTATTCAACACGAGTGCTTTTTATTACATGCAAATTACACCTCACAGTTGGTCTTTTTAAAAGGTAAAGGTATTTTCAGAGAAGCTAAAGCTGGGAAAATTTATTTCCATGAGAAACTCATTACAAAGTTCCCCACAACGTAAAGGGACTTTTCGGCACTCTGGGAAGTGGCCAGACCGGAGCCTGTGTGTGCGGGAAGGAAGGGGGGGCCTCCCTCCAGGCCGTGGTCCCCTCTGGCCCCTACAGGGGTGCGCGCTTGCAGGACCCCCCTCAGAGCCAGCCCTGGGAAGAGGTGCGGTGGGAGGGGCGTGCCCTGAGAGCCGCCGGGGGTGGAGCTGGGCCGTCAGCACCGCTGTCGCTAGCGGCGCCCCAGGCAGGGTGTTTGTCGTATCAGAGGGGACGGTGGGGGTACTGCGCTTTGGCGTTTACCCATTTTTAACTTGTTGCGGGAGATTTTAGGTGTCAGTTTAAGAAAATAGTGATAAGTGGAGGCCGTATCCCCGAACCTGTGAGCGATGAAGGACGGGCCGGTGCGCAGTGTGGACTCGCCCCCGCGGCCCCGCTCGCAGGCCGGAAGGGGCTCCGGGACTGCAACTCTACATCCTCCTGAAACACCCACTTGACGGCTGCGTTTTGAAAACAGGAGATGAATAAAAACAAAGCTCTCAGGGATGGAAAATGCACGGTAAACGTGAGGGCCTGTGGGGAGCACAGACCCGTGTAGACGCGGCGCTGATGGGAACACCCTCCTGGACCGGCCTGTCTTACAAAGCTGGGCGGTAGCTGTCCAGGCGACACCCCGAGCCCCCACAGAGCCGGCCGGGGGGCGCGGAGCCAGCGGGGGACATTCCACGCCCTTGACATCGGTTTCTCCCTAAAACGAGTCCATCCACACAAAAGGTTTATCTGAACAAAGGACTGAAATCTCCATCTTTTCCATCATTGTTTGCATTCTTTAAGTCTCCAAGGGGCCCTGTATGGAATAAAACATAAAGAGAAAAGAGATATTTATCTAAAGCCCAGCAATTTCCTGAGCTTTCGTTTCATTCTGGTAAAACCAATCCTGACGCTTTATGAAACACTAAGGTGGATTGTGATTCTATTACAGAAATCTCGTTCTCCCTCACTCACCATTTCTGTGGGAAGAAAACCCTGCACTGATGCCAGGATAATACTAATAATGGTTATTATTAGGAGGTAAGATTTGGGGATTTTTTTAAATCCTTTAAAAGTACTTGGTGCGTGTTTACAACAGCAAGGAGACTAATGGCGGAGTTCTGTTCCATGCGTCTTGCGCTCCAGGGAACGTTCTGGCACCCGCTGGGGTTGAGCTGCATGACCCCCAAAACAACCCTGTCAACTGGACCCCGCCTTATGGATTAGGAGATCCAGAGACCTGCAGGAGTGTCACTTTTCCGAGGTCATCGGCAGAGCCCGTGGATGGGCCTGGCTGTCCTCACCTCTGCTCAGCGCATTGTTTCCAGGTGGCATGGTGAGGGTCACACTGGGAAAAACTGCAAGTTGTTCTTTGGATGCTTTCTGATCGAGGAGGACTTTCCATCTGCTGAGTTCTCTGTAGCAATGGCCACACCGTTAAGGGCGGGCAGCACCAGCCTTGTCATGGAGAGAGAGCATGACCCACGAAGGGGCTTGGGGTCCCTGGTGCCGAGCGGGGTCTTTATCTTAAGTAATGAATTGGGCTTCATTTGTAACCATGGAAATCAGAAGCAACAGAAATAGCCAGCAGGTGACGGCTCACACGATGGTCCAGCCACGGGCTGGTGCAGGATGTGTCCAAACACGAGGCAGCTAGCGGAGGCTGGCAGGTGCGGAAGAGGTCCCATTACATGAACGCAGCCCAGTGCACACATTACGATCACACGAAAGTGAGCCCGTGCATTAGAAAATGCTGACAGAGAATAAACTACCGCAGTAGTTCATCCTCATGATGCACCAAACGGTGAGATGATCACGCCAGCCGGTTAATTATTGTGGTCGTTTTGACCAAAGAGGAGTAGCTGTTCTCTATACTGGATGGTTAGATGGTTTCCTAAAGGACAAATTATTAGTTTAAAAAATTAAAAAACAAAAACAAACAACTCCACAAATAGCTCAATTAAAAAATGGGCAAAGGATCCGGATAGATATTTCTCCAAAGACACACAGATGGCCAACAGACACATGAAAAGATGCTCAACATCACTCATCGTCAGGGAAATGCAAATCAAAACCACAGTGAGATGCCACCTCACACCTGTCAGGGTAGCTAAAATCAGCAACACAAGAAACAACAAATATTGGCTAGGACATGGAGGAAAAGGGACCCTCGTGCGCTGTTGGGGGGATGCACACTGGGGTAGCCGCCGCAGAGGACAGCGTGAAGCGGCCTCAGACAGTGAAGACTAGAGCTGCCCTGGGACCCAGTGATCCCACTACTGGGTGTTTCTCCAAAGGCACTAACTCAAGAAGGTACGTGCGCCCTTATGTTTACAGCACGAGTTACAACAGCCACGGTGTGGAAACAGCCGTGTGTCAGTGGACTGATGGAGGAAGAGACAAGATGAGGCACAGATCTGCAAGGGGGTGCGACTCAGCCATGGAAGGGATGAGGTCTTGTCATTTACAACAACACGGATGGACCTAGAGAGTCTAAGACTAAGTGAGATAAGACAAGTACCGTACGATCTCACTCAGATGTGTAATCGAAACACACAAAACCGACACAGAGAACAGACTGGTGCCAGAGGCAGAAAGGGGG
Organism: Mungos mungo; assembly: GCA_004023785.1. Lineage (NCBI taxonomy): Eukaryota > Metazoa > Chordata > Mammalia > Carnivora > Herpestidae > Mungos > Mungos mungo. The sequence continues at coordinate 81,706 of PISW01006164.1, read as the reverse complement.
GCAGACAAATGGGTGACGGGTTCAAAGGTACAAATCTCCAGTTATAAACTAAAGCCCACGTGGGGATACAGGGGCGGTGTGGTGACTAGCGTTAATGACACTGTGTTGCATCATTGAAAGTAGCTAAGAGAACACATCTTAAAAGTTCTCATCACAAGGGAAAGAACTGTGACTGTGTGTGGTGACAGACGCTAACTAGACTCCGTGTGGCTGTCACCTCCCAGTTTAGCAAACACCTAATCATGTTGTGTCCCTGAAACAAACTTAAAATCATTTATGAGTAGAGCCAGACTTTATAAGATGATCACCACCCACACACGTCTGGTAGGTTGCTGCTTTCCAGAACTTTCTACTTACTTGTCTTATCCTACCTGGTTTCCCCTGAGCGGTATTTACACACTTAGACGGATTCTGGATCTTTTGCCTTAAGTACAATGTATTTGTTTGTCCACCCAAAGCTCTTGTGTGTGTTTAATTTCAGTAAATAATCAGCCGCCAAAGGAGGAGGCTGAATATTTTCCCTTCTGATCGGTTCCTGCCAAGATGTCATATAGACGTGTGGGCGGAGGGCGCTGATGGCAGTGGCAGAGGCGGTGGGGGGTGGGGACGGCTCCCTGCCCCTCCCACCATCCCCACACCAGCCTCCCTCTCTTATCTGTTTCTGTCCCCTCTGCTGCCTCCTTTTAATCGCTTCTCTGAATTAATGGCAGTGCGCTCTGGCCGCTGCGAAGGCGAAACCCTGGAGCCTAGTTCATCTTTCTTGCTCTGATAGCATCCAAGTCCGATCAACCCCTCTTCTGCCTAATTTTAGTTCCTGAATCGACCCAAACCTCATCGCCTCCCAGGCTCTGTGCTCCGTGGTGTTTGCGGCCACGGCCTCAATCAGTCTCCCTGCCTCCAGCCTCTCCCGGCTCCGATCAGTTTTCCGTGCTTCACTCGGTGTGTCTGGAAGAAGCATCGTCCAGGCCCCCGTCTGCAAGCTGGCAGTTTCTCTCCGCCGCAGGAGAATGACCAGTCTTCCCTGGAAGACGCCGAGGCCCTTTGCTCCTGACTCCGGCTCGCTGTTTGGTTTCATCTCTTGCTACCAGAACACACGCAGCCCTGCTCTTTGGGCACAGTCAGCAGCCTCTTCTCCAGGGGCACGTGCCTCTGCCCCCCAACACACGGGCACACGGACACAGTGAGTGTCCGAGGCTCTCCCGCCCAGCACCTCCTGCTCCTGCCCCAGGTCGGGAGAGTGTTGATTCATCCATCAAGACTCGGCTCAACCTACACTTCTTCCAGGAAGTCTTCCCTGAATGCCTGGAGGAATATGGCTGGTCCTGGACTGTATTTTTTTCTGCTTTCCCTCCAGGCCCCGGAACGCCCAGGGACAGCCCTCAACCTTGCTCTGCCTTCCTCCCCTCTCTGACACTGAACTTGGCATACAGTAGCATTCCATAATATTTTCCTAAATGAAATATGGATTCTCCATTTGAAGTTCCTGTTTGTTTGTTTGTTTGTTTAAAGTTTATTTATTTATTTGGAGACAGAGACACACAGAGAGAAGGAGGGGCAGAAAGAGGGAGCGAGAGAATCCGAAGCAGGCTCTGCACCATCAGCACAGGGCCCAACATGGGGCTGAAACCCAGGAACCACAAGATCATGGCTTCAGCTGAAACCAAGAGCTGGACGCTCAGCGGACTGGGCCGCCAGGCGCCCCTACTCAGATCTACGCGCCACACACATCCGACACGGGGAAAACATGACTTCTAACGATGGACTGAACTAAAACTAAGTTAGAACCAGTATCCATACAGGGTTTGGTCTTTGTCCAAGAATATAAGCCATGACGTGGATGAAAATGAACTCATATCTCTTAGAATAAAAAGTTCGTATCCCTTCAGAGGTGAGGCAGGTGTGAGCGGGTAAGTGATGCCAGTGTGATGCTAATCACAGCATTTTTAATGAGCACCGACGCATTATTGATGAAGGGAAGTGCGCTGCTACTGTCTCCTACTCCACGCCGTTGCGCTATTTCTGAGAATAGTATCTCAATTAGAGAAACAAACTGCGATAAAGAAGGGAACGTAGATGGTCTTTCCATTTCCAAGTTATTTATATGATCGATCGTTCAGGAAAGAGGAACCTTTATTCAGCCTGCACTCCGAGTGAGTCATTGCTCCCGAGGCTGGAGGTGAGGAGACAGATAAAGACGGAAGACACACATCTCTTTCTTAAAGATTATGTGGCCTGCGTAACGAGGTTTTAGTGCCGTGGATGTAACTGTCCAAACACCGGAGGCTTGCGCAGTCTCATCAAGAGTAGTTTCTGTTTGAGTGTTTGATACAGTCCAGAAACCACCTTGAATTTAAATCCCGGTTTTCACTTTTCCTAAAAAGTAAAATCCAGTGGGCATGCTTTAATGTTTTCTGAAGGCTCTGCGTCTTATCCTGCAGTCACCCGAAAGGAGTTATCACGGGAGTATTCGTTCAGGAGACGTCCGTCTGTCGAACTTCACCGTGAGCTCGGTACCGCTGCCGCCCAGGATCCAGAGACACGGGTGGCCCAGGGCCCAAGCCTGGGGGAGGCTCGGCACAGCAGGCAGACAGTTGCCAATGATGTGAGACCAGGTGGGAACACGAGCTGAGCTTTCCCTGCTTCTCCAGCCCATGCTGGAGCCCGGGATCACTTGCTCACCTGCCTCCACCCTGGTTCCCAAGGGCTGTCCATCACCTTCCTCTCACCCGAGCTGGGGCCCCTGACCTGCCCCCCATTCTTGACATTACCAGCCTTAAAAATAAAAGAGACTTCTCCCATCAAGACGATCTCATCAACTTCCTACTGGGTCTTGGCTTTGCGTACTAAGGTTATCGTTTAAAAGTGAAAATCTAGTCCTTTGTCTTTGGACTTAACCCTCTGAAATGATCCTCCACTGTCTCTGAGATGAATCTGAACCCCGAACATGACACAGGATGCTTCAGACCAGCAGGACTCCCTTCTGCCACCTTCCCCGACCTCCTCCCTGCCCTGTGCCCCATGGCATCCAGAAGCTGACATTCCTGAGCGAGCCGTGTTCTCCTGAAGTCCCCACTGTGGCCCCTGCTGGTCCGTCTCCTCTCCCTCAGGACTGGGGACACGTACCGCTTGGACCAAATAGCTCACTGGTCAGTCAGGTCCCAACCCCTGCTCAGAGGTCCCCCTGCGTATCCCGGCGCTCTGCTGCCCAGACATCCAGCCCGTCTCTTGTTCCTTCTCTGTCCCAGGGGGGTGGGGGAGGGAGGAGCCTGCCTCCCGACAGTATGGCTCCTGGGACACTCAGCGTTTCCGGAGTTCCTTTTCAGCTCTCCACTGCCTGGAAAAGGAGTCTCCACGTGCAGATCTTGCTGTGGGACCTGCTCCTGACCAGAACCTGGCTCATTTACAGACGGTCCCCAGGAGCGACCTTGGAAAACAGACACTCACGATGGTATCTGGGGACTCTTCTGGCCATGTCCTTAGATTTGAGTGCAGGGCCGAGTTCCTTGCAGTCGGAAGTAGGACAGTAGCTTCAAAGCACGCACTGACGTCATTATTAGTTATCAGCTGCGGTTGATGGGTATGAAGTGGTTATGGAAAAAGCACATTTGTTTGTTTTTAAAAATTTTTTAACATTTATTTATGTTTGAGAGTGAGAGACACAGATCATGAGCAGGGGAGGGGCAGAGAGAGAGGGACATACAGAGTCAGAAGCAGGCTCCAGGCTCTGAACTCCCAGCACAGAGCCCGATGTGGGGCCCAAACCCACAAACTGTGAGATCATGACCTGAGCTGATATCAGACGCTTAACTGACTGAGCCCCCAGGGGCCCCGGAAAAAAGCACATTTGGAGGACTCTAGTGGCCTTAGGGATGTCTACAAGGGCTGCAGAGTCAAGGACTGCTCCTGAGTGCCAGGAGGGCTTCTAGAAAGGTGACCAACTTGAGTGTTAAGCCCTCAGGTCATGTCACAGCCAGAGTGAGGCGGAACTCTGATGCCGTGCAGGAGGCTCCTCACCCACTGGGAGGCAGGGCAGATGTCTCTCCGAATCAGAGACCTTACGAGCTGTGGAGGCTGCAGAAGGACTGTGCAGGTTGAATTCACAGCCTCAGCAAGTCACTCATGTGTAAGTTGGGGCATCCACAGAGCAGGAGGGGCCCCGAGACTTGGAACGGGGGAGCATGGGCAGACACAAACGCAGCCGAGAACCTTGAATCCGCGAATAACCCCAAGATTCCTTTGCTGGTAAAAGCGTCCCGCCTACCTCGCCACGTGCCTAAGGATACCACCATCCTTTGATTAACACCCTGAAGTGACCTAGTCTGGGACAGGCACCACGGTAGGCGCGTGTCTGGCTTGCCGAGTCCCCACCAGCTCCTGCCGCCCCTGGACGTGGAGGCAGGGTGGATGTTGGCCTGTGTCCGGCTCAGGAAGCTCCTTCTCTAAAAGGAAGATAAACAGTTGTTAATCGATCCACCAGAAACGCCAGTGTATGTGCAGAAGTGGATTCTAGGATATTAGCCTGAAGGGGACGGACTCCAGCACGCGCTGGCAGGTGGATTCATGTGAGGTGCTCCCCAGGGATGCTTCACGGGAGGAGGAGCTTGTGTGGGTGAAGGGGGCGCTAACAGTGTCCCCAGCTCATTCACAGACCCTCGGATCCACGGTGGCCTGCATCAGTGTCGCTGAGGTCAGCGCTCTCCTGGGGTTTGATGTACACATGTGGATCAAAATTTTCGAGGGCACTCCTGGGGGGAGGGGTTTATTTATGTGTGTTCTGTACCAGCATATACCCGGACTAAGCCCACGGAGAGAGCATCTTTCTAGAGCACTGAGGAATGCCTCTGGGAGGGAATCAGCCTGGTCCCGTGTCCTTGTAGGCTCAGAACAACACGGGGTGCTGTCAGCAAGCCCCACCCTCCCCGGGGTGAGCCAGGGTCCTGAGCCCCGGAGGCCGATGGGCGCGCTCCGCCTCCAGAAACGAGGTGGTGGTCTTTGCTGTCATGGGCATCCGGGCCAGAGTAGCATGCAGAATGGACAAGCCTCCAGGCATTTTGGCAGTTTCTAAGGCCCACGGAGTCCCTGGAAGTGAGGTAGAGAAGAAGCCCACCAAAGAGGAACCGCAGGCTGGTGGCCGGAAACTAAGCCGAGTTGGTATGGGGGACGTATTTCCTGTTTCTAGAACTAACCCAGCTCACGGGTGCGGCAGCTAACCCAGCTCACGGGTGCGGCAGCTCTGAGGAATGGGGGCTCCGTGTACCTGAGGAAGGGCCCACAGCGCTGCCCCCATTGCCTTCCTCGCAGCTGTCCCAGATGGGCCTGTGATCATAACTATGGTGACTGTGTTCTGGGGGAAAGTGCCCAGTTGTTTCTGGAGTTTCTAGAAGATGTCTAAGAATTTAAACCATTCACTCCTAGAGATCCTCTCTCCCCCACACAAAAAACCCTCTGTGATCTTACCATTCACGGTGTGGTTAACGGCGGTCAGGCGGAAGGCAGTGTTTGGGCCCGGGCTTGAGCCACTATGGTGCTGGTGGGTTACATACCAGCCTGAGAGCCTTTCCCCAAGTTCCAGAATTTATAAAGAGAACGGACATAACCGAACGTGGAAGGATCCCCATACCAGCCCCTGACCCGTGAAGAGAGGGCATTTATGACAGAAATGGACACATGGGAAGCCCCGAGAAATCCCCACTCACCAGCAAATGACGGAGAAGCAACACAACGCTTTTGGAGAAGTGAGATTAGACCCGTCCCAGAAGACACGGCGCACTGACATCCCTCTGCGCTTGTGCGTAGCCTTTTTGGACTGTACAGAAGCAAGGCGGGCTCAGCGAATAGCCCTGTGTTCTCACACGTCCAGCCGAGCGGTGACTTGGATCGCGCCCGCTGTCCCCACGGTTCTCATTACCAGAGTAAAGCAACAAAGCCTGGAACGTGGCCGGTAGGTGTTATTTTTCGTCCGTGCCAGTTTGCAATCACACTCTCCTGGAAGGGTCGCAGGACCCGGCCAGGACAGCCACACACCCGCCAACCCTGGCTCAGAGCTACCTTTTATCTCCTGTTCTCAGGAAGGTCGTCCTTGGCAACCCGATTATCAGACATTCCAAGGGAGCTCACACTGGTTCCCTAGGTTCTACAATCACGCAATGGGACCTGGGGAACAGGAGGAGGTAAATACTTTCGATGCCTCAGGAAGACGGGAGGTGAGAGAAGATTCCATGGAAGTGTAGAGGTCCACCACATGCTGAAGTTGGGAGGCGAGATGCACACATACCGAAGAGCTCTCTCGCCATTCACAGGACAGCCCGTGAGACCGCGTGTCTGAGGAGCAAGGGGACCGTGAAGGAGTCCGGCTCTGGTGCAGACAGACCTGCTGGGACCATGACACACGGACTGTCTGCAGCACGTAGGACTGCGATCCAGAGCTCCAGCCCTGCACAGATGGGAGCTTCAGAGCGGGGGCCTCGAGGGCCATGCTTGTAAGTCGTAGCAAGTGTGAAAATCACCTGGAAGGCTTGTTCGAACACAGGGTGCTGGGCCCCACCCCGGAGCTTCCGACTCAGCGATCCGCGGTGGGGCCGGGACTTTGCATTTCTCACGGGCTCCCAGAGGCTGCAGCTGCCAGGGCCGGGTTCCGGGTACAAGCAGCCTGCTGGGATGTTGTAGAGTAAAGATATTCCTTCTCTTGAAGATAAACTGTTTTCCTTTGGATAAATGCTCTGGGATTTGTAAGGCTGCCTTAACAAGGTACTGCCAGTGGTGGGGGAGGAGCTTAAAACAAGAGACATTTATTGGATCACAGTTCTGGAAGCCAGAAGCCTGAAGTCAAGGTGGAGGCAGGCCGTCCTCCCTCTGAGGCTCACAAGAGAACCCTTCCTTGCCTCTTCCCAGTGGCCGGTTTGCTGGCGAAGCTGGGTGATTCCAGCCTCTGTCTTTGTAGTCCCACAGCCCTCTTTCTCCCCGCGCGCGGCTCCGTCTTCCCGTGGAGGTCTTTTTACAAGGACAGGACAACAGTCATACTGGATTAGGGCCAGCCCATCCTCCCCAGTATGACCCCACCTGCACAAATGCATCCACAGCTCTACTTCCAATAAGGGAGTTATGTTACCTGCCTTACTGGGAGCTAAGACTTCAGCACGTCTTTTTTGGGGTGGGTGTGCAGGGGTAGACAACTCAACCCATGACCTTGCATGACCACACGGCATTGAGGGCCACGTGATCTTCGCGGCACATCACGGGCTATCTGATTCACCACTCTATTTGGGATCACACAGCGGCAGTGGATGAGCTGGACATGGAAAATGGGATCCACGAGACCAGACTGGTGCCGGTCCTGAAGGCAAGATGCACCTGCACGGAAAGGCCACTGGGCTCCAGCGGTGTCTGTTCTTGCCTGTGTCCTTCCTCTAAGTGGACCCCGATAGCTCATGGGAGTTTCTTATGACCATTGATTGAGGAAGGAGAGCCCATACCTGGGTTATAGATGGTCCTGCCTGCAATGCTGACCCCAGCCAGAGGAGGACCACCAGACACCTGTACACAGAAGTCACAGTCTGCAAGACGGTGGCGCGGGTCACCTCTCAGCGTCTGGACATTTGAGCTCACTGAGTATTGACTGAGAGAATTCCAGAAGGACAGCTCAGCACTCATCATGGACGCTCAGTAAGGGTGTTCCTGGACGGCCCTGGATTTAGAAATAATACCATGGTAATACTGATGACAAGGAGTTTTGGGAAGAGGCAGGGAGATGTTATTCTTGGAAAGGACACTGAGTATAAAGATATTTGTGTCCCAAGTGCTTGCTCACAAAAGTGTGTCCCCTGCAGAGTTGGCTGTCAGTAGGTGTGCAGGCGACGTGACTCATGCTCTGGATCTTAGAGGCCAAAATGCTATCATTCAGTGATCACGGTGATGGTGTTGGGGGCTGTTCTCGAAAGGTAGAAACTGTCTCACCGATAGACACGTCTTCCGGATCCGGGTTTGTGACCCCGACTGCAGTGCTTTCTCTCACGCCTCCCAAGTGCTCTACTCACTGCCGCCATTTCCGCACCAGTTTGCTTGTGGCAATGGACTCATGTCCCCGACATTCAGAGGGTTTGCCGCGCATGCCATCCCCCAGGTCCATTAGAAAGATTTAATGGGCAACAAAAAAACTCAAAGCACTATTTCCTAGACAATATCCTGAATGGATGGAGTTCTATTTTATACACTTATATACTTAATGGGGCATATATAGATCATACTTGTGTCTATGATGGTGGTTGGATCCATTCCTCCCGTAGCCGACACACACTGGTGCAGGGATCAAGCATGGAAGGAGAAATTGCTCCTTTTGATGTTATATCTATTAAAATACCTATAGATTTTTCTTCTTCTTGTCCCTGCAAATTTGAGTTCTGTTGGTTTGGAAGTCTTGAATCCCCTCGATGAGAAGACCGCCATCAGGAACTGTGACAGTGGCTCCAGTGAGTTGGAAGTTGAGACTGACACCAGGCCATCTGGGACTTCCTCTGACATCATCGTGGCACGACATCAGCAAAAGGGGGAATGTCCTCAAGTCGAGCTGCTTGCTGCCCACAGAGAGGAGACTGGGCTGGCTGGTGCAGGGGCCTTGCGCCCAGAATTGGGGACCTTCCTGGGGCACCTCTTTGTACTCAGTTCTGCGCAGCCGCAGAAGTTAGCAGCAGACTACAAGAACAGAAGATGATGAAGAAGTAGTGAGGGCTGCTGAATGCTCACACGCTTCAGGAATGAAGGACTTTTGTCACCCATGGAGTAGAGCACACCCGCCCCAGGAGTTGAGGGGTATGGAAGAGTCATGGAATGGGCAGTGGATGAAGGAAGAAACAAGGACGAGCGAAGGCATTAATTATAAAAAGGAGGACCATCAACTAGACGTCACGTGGCCTCTGCTTCTGGAATCAGGGATCGCTCCATCACTCTCTCAGAAGGGCCTTTGACGACACTGGGCCTGCCTGGGAAATCCAGGCTAATCTCCGCGAATCACGATTCTGATCTCAGTCACATCTGCAAAGTCCTTATGCCGGTAAAGAAACATGCACAGGTTTCAGGGGTTGGCATGTGAACCTCCTCAGGACTGTTTTGTCCACTGATCACACATACTCTGAGCTGTGGTTGGCATGATGCGGAGAAGGAATGGAAGGGGCTCCCAATATTCAAGAAAGGCAAGGAAGCCGCTGTTTTCCTGAATCTTCCAGAGGAATGGCCTTGCCCACACCTTGATTTCAGACTCCTTGTCCCCAGAACCATAAGGGAAAAAATATTGTTTTAAGCCACAAAGTTTGTGGTTATTTGTTTCAACATCCACAGAATAGTCACTTAGACGGATAGTGTGAATGTCTCCACAGTGATTCCTGGGGCTCCGTGTCCCCTCGTTTTGGGAGCAGAGCAAGAGCATCCTTGTTTGTGTGAAGGTCGGTCGTGGGCAGCAAGGAGAGGCTCCCATGGCTGATACTGTCTGGGGGTTCTGACACGCACTCCTGTAGACTTACCAGGTGGCCAAGGGGGCGGGCTGTGCTGGCTACCAGCTTAGGGTCTCCCAGTTTCAGACACAATTTTTTTTAGTTTTTTTTTTAAATTCTGAGAGAGAGAGCATGAGTAGGGCAGAGGGACAGAGGGAGAGAGAGAGAATCTTACGGAGGCTCCATGCTCAGTGTAGAGCCTGACTCTTGGGGCTGGATCCCATGACCCTGGGCCACGACCTGAGCCAAAATCAAGGGTCAGACGCTCAACTGACTGGCGCCCCTCGAATGTACTTCTAAACTGTACTTTGTGAAGCTGCAGCTGGAAATCTGCAAATTGTCTTTCTGCTTCACCAGGCACTGAACACAGCCATCTGGGGTCTGCAAGGTGGGAGGGAGTCAGGATATGGTCCCTCCTGTCTGGGGTCTGCAAGGTGACAGGGAGCCAGGATGTGGTCCCTCCCGTCTGGGGTCTGCAAGGTGACAGGGAGCCAGGATGTGGTCCCTCCCGTTTTGCTTCCTGTTGTTGTCAGGCCGGCTCAGCACCGACCTTCCTCCCTGGCAGTGGCAGCTAGTATCAGTAGCCACCGTCAGCTCTAGTTTGCTTGTGTTATCCCTTCACTCCCAGAACTCACCATGCGAAGACCCCATTCCCAGCTGGGTTGTCGGAGTCTCAGAAACTTGAGCTCCTGGCATGTCGGCACCAGCTGAATGACACCCATTCTCTGAGACCCATCTCCATGGACGTCTCCAAAGTTCTACACTTGGTGACCCGATACCTTCCCTTCATTGTCTCAGCTCCTGCTGCCTCTTTAATTTGCCCACCTGTGATACCTCAGTTCCCTTTTTACTTTTCTAGTTCTCCAAAATCTAGTTTAAAATGATTTAATTTATCTCTCCTAAACAATGGTGTGGCTCCTGTGTGTTGACTGGACCCTGACTGCGGCCCTCCGTTTTCTGCAGTGTCTACAAGAGCCCTGGAGGATACTGGGGCAGAGCCCATGAGGACGCCAACTTGGAACACAACCCTCTGTGCAGCCTGACCCGTGGCCGTGGCAGCTGGTGGCTGTCAATAGCTCACGTTCATACTAGAGCTTCCAGTGATGATCTAGCGTTGCTGTCGCGTGAGACATGCGTTCACACCCCCTGGGTGCTGTGGGGGACCCGGGTCAACTGCCCATGCAGTAAACCCCAGTTATGGCGATGGTCATCCACGATACTCAGACATTCAGCTGACAACTTTATCAAAGTGACTGGGAGACCCCGGGTTGCATGCGGGAAGACGTGAAAACTGTCTTTTGTTCAGTCACAACCAAGAGCAGACTGAGACAGGGGCGACCACTTGGTTTTTGTTTCTGAGCTCAGCTGCAGTTTTCAAAACACACTGATCTCTCGCACAGGCCACGGCCGTCGATTCTTCCTACGGTGACCGTGCTGCTTCAGTATTCAACAACCAAGAGTAGCCAGACACGTAGTGCTATTTTCAGAAGCAAAGGAAAGTAAGTTATGATATGAAACATATTCATAATTCAACTCTCACTTTTTAATAAAATGAAATAATTTCTATTGCATCATAGGCTGTGGGTGCCTTTAAATATCCTTATACCTCATAGCTGCCCCAATGGCTGATCACTTGCTGGGGAGAGTTGGGTGTCTTTGAAAGACTCTCCCTTGGGACAAGAATACAGTGTCACAAATTGTCCACTGGGTACAAAGCCTTCACAGGGGCTTCACATTCTTACAAACTGTAGGAGAGAGAAAAGTTACCTGAGTTTACAAGAGATGAACTTGAGAAATTCCCACGTTATATTAAAGAAAAATGATCCCTTTACCTCCTTTAATTGAAGGGGTAGAGAGAAGAATTCTTCAAGTCTGTGTTTAGTCTCACGTCATAACTGGATTATTTGTACTCATTTAAACACAGCCCAAAATGTAACACTCTGCAGTGCATCTCTTTAGAACTGATTTTTCCTGCCTCTGCGAGCACGACATGGGACCGGGCACACATTACACGTGCATTCCCTTCTCTTCTTCACGTTGAGGTTCCACTGGCATCATCTTTGCTCTGTCCCGGAGAGAAACAGCCCAATAGACCTGGAGGAGGAGCCCCGGGGACAGGCTTCCTGCTGGGCCACCGGGTTCATCAGTGGTCGTTTTATGTCCTTTGAAAACAGGGCCTCGAGGTCCAACATGCAGCCGACGTCCCTAGATAAACACAGATCTCCTCTGGACAAGCTTCTCTCTCAGATGGAAGGTGGTTTGCTTTTGTCTAAACAGTCCCTACTTATAAATCTCCTTTATGCATTTTACTAAGCCATACGGTGTGACTTCCACGCGGGACGCCGAAGTGAAACCCGAGGTGGAAAGCAGCCACGAGTGCCCACAGGAACGCGCTGCGTTAATCACACGTGTCGAGGATTCTGAGAGAGACATCATGTTGTACACAATTACCAAGGCCATTAGCAGCATATTAACTAGAAAGTGAAGGAGCGCGTACTACTACGGTGAGGAGACACCAGGGCCGTCCTAGACTGAATTCTGATTCGCACGCTTGGGTTTACCAAGTTCCAAGGGCAGACATTCCTTCTGAGTGTACAGTCAACACACCCCTGGCTCCCACACGCCCACACCTCCCCTCCACCCCTCGGGACGCCTACGTGTATCTCTTGCTCTGGGGAGAAGGGCGGAGAGATTTGTAGTTAGTGGTAGTTATTTACTTGGTCATTTTACAGCTTCTTTAATGAGCACATTTTCTTGGTAATGTTGCCTTGATGTTTTCTGCTCCCGTCCTGGAAGCCGTTGTCTTGGATATGAAAACTCTGCAGCTGATAAATCTCATTTCACATCGAAAGCAATCTAAATTTCTGACAGAGTGGACATTAATATAACGTTCATGGCCACAGGCAAAACTGGTTCCTAAGGCATTTAAAGATTCTTTTTTTCCTCCTTGTAAAAGAGGGAAATCTTGATACATGTCAACTTATCCTCAGCTGACATGTCTGATTTCACAATTATCCCAGAAACCTTAACACTGTATCACTCCAGCAGAATGAGTGCCTTATCACTTGCCCCCCGACTTTGTCTTGTCCCCTGGGATCCTGGTGAGCAAACCCCCCTTCCGACGAGAAGTGCGTCTCTCTGGTTGAGCAGAGATGGGCCGGGAACACCACGGCGTGGGGAAGGCTCCCGGCTAACGCTGCCTGTCCTCCCGCCTGTGCGTTCGCTGAGATCATGGCACTGACGTCAGGCTCCCACAGGGAAGCCGTTTTTAACTGTCGTGGTCGTGAAGTGTCCTCCAGGGCACAGTCCTCTCCTTTCCCCACGACTGTGATCCTGCGCCAACAGCCCCGACCACAGTGCTCACAGAGTCCGCGTGCCCTGCTACCATGCTGGGCGCGAAATCCAAGGCCTGCACTCGGCTCCTTGGGTCCCAGCCGCGCCGACCGGCCTGTGGTGCCCGTGCCATCGGAAGGATGCACCTTCTCCAGCGTGTGGTCATCGTCCTGGCTCCTCTGGGACAGCGGTGACTACCTTGGGTCCCTTGGCCGTCTGCGTTCAGCAAGCGAGTGCTAGAGGACAGGCCGGGCGCCGGTGGTCGGACTGAGCTGGTGCGGCAGCCAGGGCCCAGGGGGCACAGAGCAGGGGACCCGGTAGGCAGGTCTTCACGCCACCCTGTCGACTCCAGAGCTCATCCTCACCACCCCGAGTTCGTGACTTCCGGTGCGGGCTGTGCCTACGACACAATCACCCTACTTTTCACGTATCTTGGGAGAGGTGAGTTGACCTCTGTATGACCTTTACAGATTTTGTTCTAGAAATTATACTCAGTCACTATGCGGTATTTCACCGACGCCGCTACATGGCTTGGGGAAATGTGTTTGTCTGCTCCTGACCACTCCCCCCCAGGTGTCACTGGGATATTGACTATTTATTCCTTATAGCTTCCATCTCTTCCTCTGAGCATAACAAAAATGACCCAATTTTTATTGTAAAATACAGTAGGAGGGATAAACAGCCTTCAAATTCCGCTTATTCCACTCGGAGACCATCATTTGTGACAAACTTCTCTACTCACAAATTGACATTTTCCGTGTTTTCCTATAATCAAATAGAAAGCAATTTCACGGCCCCAACAGGTTATAAGCAGCGCATTTTGGCACAATGCGGAAAGTCATTCCAGGAGTCACGTGGCTCCAGCCAGACCGCACCTGCAGAACGAGACAGGCTCTATGCCCAGCACCTTTGCAGACACGTTTCCAGGGGCGGAAGCTCAAGTCTGAGAGCGGCCCTGGGCTACCACGAGGGTCTGTGCTGAGCGCGGTCACCGCCCTGCGTCTACTGTCCTGGGAAACCTTTTCCTCCTGGTCCCCTCCCCGAAGCAGTATTACAACCACGTAATTTGTCCGGCCAAGCCACATGGTCAAAGGAGGCACTGAGAAAAACCATATCAGTCACGTGAACTGGCCCTAAGGTGGGTCTCAAAGACACAGGAAGTAACGGCTGGGGGGAGGGGGGCCCTTGGGTCTTACCTGTATGGACTCTGATCTCGGAGGAGGCCAGAAGGGGTGAAGGGGCCTGGTCAAGGTCAAAGGTCATTAGGAGGAACACTGACAGGGATGGAGGCTGGAATTGGAGGCCACTTTCTCACACTGCACTTCGCAGCCTGGAGTGGACCCAGAGACCCCGGCCCGTGAGGCCATCCTCCTGGAGGACAGCCATCAGGAAACTGAGTGCCATCACCTCCTAGAGTTCCAAGTCACTGGGGAGCCAGGGAAGGGGACAGAGGCTCGGGGACCTGGGCCCGCAGTGGTAACACTGGTGCAGTGTCTGTGGTAGGGCTCCCTGACCAGGGGACGGGAGCCCGGCCGTGGGCGCCCTCCGGGTCCCTGCCGGGACAGCGCACGTGGAGACTGCCGCTGTCTCCACCCCAGTGGGTATGGCCGGAGGCGCTGCTGGGCTTCTGGGAGACCATTAAAACGGCGGGCTGCGCCGCAGAGTCTGGGGGCCTGGGCCCAGCAGTCAGACTCCCGTCCCTGGCCGGTCCTGGCTCTTCAGAGGGAGATCCTCCGGCCGGGGACGTGATTCGGGCTCTCCGAGTTTCCTTTCTCGTTTGTCAGGTGCCCGCTGTGGGGTCTGGCTAATTAGCTCCCAAACAACAAAATTAGCATGATTATGCTTACGTGGCAGGCTCTTCTGGTGTATTTAGGGTGTTTGGGGACTTTGGATTTAGGAAATTGTAATGTGTTTGGAGGCTGGGGAAGGAGAGGCGGCTGGTGAAAGCATAGCCACTCTGCTCCTCCCCTGAGGGCCGAGCTCCTGGGCGACCTCCCCGGGGTGGAGGGACAGGCTCCTGGCCCCCTCCCCCCACCCAGGGACAATGCACAAGCCTCCTGCTTCCTGCCCCTTGTGAGGGCCCAGGGAGGAAGGCAGGGTGAGCGCCCTGGGTCTGCGCCTCAGTAACCTGCCCCCGCCCTGCACCCCGGGCTGCCTTGTTGCTGGGGTCCCCTGACCTCTGGGTCCCAGGGCACCGCTCCGCCGTTAGATACACTGGACAAAGGGAGGAATAAGTGAGCGCAGGGGTGAATTCTAAAGCCAAGTGCTGACAACTCAGGGTCTCTTGGGACTTGGGGTGGGGGGGCTCCTGCTGTTTCCTTATTGGCTGTGCCCCGCGAGTCAGGAACCAGGGGGATTTTAAAACAGACAAACAAACACTCCGCAAATCAGTATGTAAGGGAAAGCAGGTCCGTCTGCCAGGCCACAGCAAAGCCGGGAGGCAGGGAGGCCAGGGCAAGAGAAGGGCTCCTTTGAGAAGCAGCCGGACAAGGGGGCAGAAGGGCAGAAGGGTACGAGTTTTCTACGATCATGGGGGCGGAGGTCACATGCATGTGGACAAAAGGGCGGGGAAGCAGGAAGGATGGGGCAGCACACCCCACACAGGTACTGACGGCATCCCAGGTTCACTTGGCTGGAGCCCCCCCCTCCCGCCCCCACCAACAAGGCAAAGCCCCGCCCCTGGCATCAGAAGGAGGAGCTACAGGCTTGCTGGAGCCTGATTGAGCTGGGTGGGGTCTCGGGCTCCTCCCTTCAGGCTTTGCTTGTCCCAAGGTTGGGGAGCCTCTGTCCTGGTGGCCAGGCTTCCGCAGACACGGCAGGTGGGTGCACGGTGGGGGGGGGGGTGCTGAAAAGACACAGCACCTGATCAAGGGCAAGAGTCTCTAGAAGGAAGACAAGCCTGACCTTGTCTGCTAGTTGGACCCGCATTAACCCGGCGGGCTCCGTGTCAGGGGCAAGCTGGGCCCCGCCAGCGTGGCCAGGGGATGTCCGACTCAACGGCCCCCTGCGTCTGGGTTAACAAACACGCACGCTTCCTAAACTATCCAGTTCTAAGAAACAGAAAGACAAGTTCGCATCGGTTCTTCGGCGGCCCCAGCCAGGAAGGCGCGCCGTTGGAGCCGAGCAAAGGGCGCTGAAGGGGCAGCGGGGCTCACAGGTGGGAGCGCCCCACGCGGAGGCTGAGACCCGAGGCCCGGCTTCCGCGCAGACCCCAGACGCGCCTGCGCGGTGCCGGTGCAGGTGCGGGCGCCCGCGCAGACCCCCACTCTCCGCCGGCCTCCTCTCTGCGTGGGTGCGAGTGTGGGCGTGAGCCTGTTTGCACACACGGCTAGGATCCGAGTCCTCATTCTGTCTTGAATGACATGGGAACAGCTGCCCAAACTCAGAGCTCATTTTGTGAGATGGGGGAACCGTCAGGCACCCTTAGAGCTGCTGACGGTAGGTGAGCCGCGCATGGCCGAGTCTCTAGCGCACCTGCTGTTGGGGGCGGGGCTGGGAAACTGCCTCTTCGCTGAAAAGCCCTCTCTCGGCCACTGCTGGTTTTCCCTCCGGAAGTGGAAAGGGCACACCGCATGATCTCAGACTCTCCCGGCCTCCCCCCTGCTGGGAGCGCACGGCCCCGACTCTCCCCCTGCTCACTCTGAGACCCAGGACGGGGGCACCACGCGCTCCGCTCACATCTCCCCCGCGCACCGGTCCGCGGGCCTGCGCCTCGGCCTGGATTTGGCCTCGGTTCCCGGCGAGGCGGCCTCGCTGCGGGCTGAGCGGAGGGCACTCCGGAGTCGGCAGCTCCGGTACGTGGTGGGGGCCGAGGGCGCGGCAAGTGCCACCCACACAGCCCACTGAGGTGCGCTCCCGGCACAGACTCGGCCCACCCACGGCGGCCGGAGACCCCGCAGCCGCAAGACACAGGCCCAACTCTGTGTGGCCTTGTAGGCTTCATGGCTTCGAGTCACCAGGGTTAAGGCCTTTAGTCACTGTTTTAAAATTTTGAGAGAGAGGGTGGGGGGAGAGAGAGAGGGAGAGAGAGAGAGAATCTTAAGCCACTCAGCTTGGAGCCCAACACAGGGGTCCATCCGGCGGCCAGCTCGAATCGTGACCTGAGCTGAAATCAAGAGTCCGATACTCAACCGGCTGAGCCACCCAGGTGCCCCGCCTACAGTATATTTTTAAGTTTGTAGTTTGCTTTCATCTTACAGAAGAAGGCAAAATGTTGAAAGCCACCTCGACTTGGTCGGGTGATTGAAAGCTACGTCCTGCCCTCGGCACCCGCGGCTGCCGGGTGTCCAGCCTGTGCGGCCCCTCCCCCTCTCCTCCCCCGGGGGGGGGGGCCTCCGCTCTCACCCCTCTGCGGGCCAGTGCTGACCCAGTCTCCCCAGCTGCGCAGAAGCCCCTTGACGCCGTGTGCCAGTCAGGAGCCTGCGGGGCGGCCGGGCACGTGTCTTCAGTTTCAGGCGATGATTGCGAAGCGCTCTCAGAACCGTCGGCTGACTTCCCGTCCGCCGGCAGCCAGGAGAGGCCGGGCGAGCCCCACTTGTGTGGAGCCCGGTGCGCTCAGACGTTTCTGCAGCGGGCTGGGGGGCAAGCCCTGTGCCCCGCCGTCTGGTCAGCGTCCCTGACCCGCTCCCACGTGCATGTCCTCCCCGCTAAGCATCTGTGCTGCCCACTCCTCTGGGAGGTTTGTGTTTGCCTTATTGATTTGTGGGAGTTCCTGACTTACTCTTGACATAAAGCCTTTGTCAATGTTGTGAGTAATTTCTCCCAGGTTGTAACTTGTCTTTGCGTTTTCTTATTTCAGAAACTTAAAAATCAATACCATGTGCGCTGTAAATTGTGTGGGGCTCATTTTACCTGATTCTGGTTCCTGGCAGGAGAGCAGGGTGGCCACGAGTCTAGTTTGCTCTCGCAGCCCCGCGGGGCCTGGGAGCACCTGGGAGCACCTGGTTGTTATGTCCAGGGCCGGGACGTGGTGGCATCAGGCGCAGGGAGGCACGGTGGGCGCGTGGAGGGCAGAGAGGGTGGTGTCAGCGGCAGGGACACACGGGGCGCTCTGCCGAGGTGCTCTGTGCAGAGGCTGTTGGTGTGACTTGTCGTGGGTTCCCGCCCCGAGCCGCACATACACGGTCACGGGGGCTTGGCTGGCTTGTGTTCCGTCTGCCCTCGGGGTCTGGACAGTCCCTCCTGGTCCTGACGCCAGGATGGATTAATGAATGTGCCTCACGTTCTCCCTGAGCCTGATCAGGCTGGCTCCCTGGGACAGAAGGGGAGGGAAGGGGAAAATGCAGATGCCCCTGGCTGCTAAGATTGTGAGATAAGGTAAGAGAAACCGGGGAAAGCCGGCTCAGACTCAGCGACCACCGGGCTGTGTACGTACTGCCCTGGCAGCAGTAGCTCCTGGGAAGGCTCAGGGAGGAGAAGCCTCTGCCCAGGACGCTCCGTCGGGACCGCAGCCGGGCTGCTCACCACGGGCTTCCTCCCCCCCCCCGGCCGGGAGGCTGGACTCGTGAGCACTGGACGTGAGGTATGAACCCTTCCTCGTTCTCTGTGCTCTCTCCCTCTGTATATGTCCCTCTACCATAGCTGTTTGATTCCTTATATTATCTTTCTCTCGCAATTAATCAAATTTTACTCCACAAAACTGGAAGTGAGGCCATGGTGAATGACTGTTTTTCGGAGCAGGAGTGGGGAGGGCAGAGTCAGGTGCTGGGACCCTGGGTGGGCTCCGTGGGGGGCAGGGAGGGCAGAGTCAGGCCCGTGGGCTGGGACCCCTCCCAGAAGTCATCACCGTCCTCCCCAGAGCCCGTGGTCCTCAGCAACGCAGGGCCTCTGCTCTGAGACCTTGGGTGCCCACTGCGGGGAACAGGGACTGAATGCACATAGCACACGGCACAGGGCAGCCTGTCACCTGAAGTCACACCGCAGACCAGCGCTACAGAAGCTCCCTGGGACCCGGCGCCTCCGCTCTCACAGCAGGACTGAGGGACTGGTGGCCGCCCACAGCCCCTCAGGGCTCCTCGGCGCTCCCTCGGGCCACAAGGTGGGGCAGGAAGCCTGCGGGGTGCCGCCTCCTTCCGGGTGGTCCGGGGTGCCTGCATCCGGGAGCCTCCTGGCTGGCTGGGCAGCTCCCTGGGAGGGTGCACCTGCCCCAGTGTGCATGCTTGTGCATACGTGTGTGTGCACACACGCCTGTGTGGGTATGTGCTTGTGCACACATGTGTGCATACATGCGTGTGTGGGCACACGTATGTGCAGGTGCATGTGATTGAGTGCATACATGGGTATGTGTGTGCATGTGTGGACATGCATGTGCTTACATGTGCGTGTGTGCTAGTGTGAGAGCATGTGCACGCCTGCATGCCTACCTGTCACCCCAAATGGGGAGGGGCCCCTGAGGCCGTGATCACCCAGTCGTAAGGGTGAGGACTCAGGTGTTCTCTGAGCACACCAAGGTCAGAGCCAGCCCCTGGGCTGGTGACACCACAGCCCTGGATAAGCCTCAGCGTGTTTCCACCTGCTGGTCCCTTTCCGTGACATAACGGGCTCTTCCTCGGAAGCAAGGCCAGGGGCATGTGCCTGCAGTGCTGCCGCCATGGCTGAGTGTCCGCCCTGGGGACCACCATCCCCGGGGAGCATCTTCTCTGGGGAGCATTGGCCCTGGGGAGCACCGCCCTGGCCCTTGGGACCACCATCTCTGGGGGGCACCTGCCCTGGGAGCATCATTCCCTAGGGAGCATCCGCTCTGGGGAACACCCACCTTTGGGACCACTATCCCTGGGGAGCACCTGCCCTGGGGAGCACCTTCCCTGGGCAGCATCATATGCCAAGGAGCATCCACCCTGGGGAGCATGGGCCCTCGGGATCACCATCACTGGGGAGCACCTGCCCTGGGGAGCAAGGGAGCATCTGCCCTGGGGAGCATGGGCCCTCAAGACCATCATTCCTGGGGAACACCTGCCCTGGGGAGCATCATCCCCTAGGGAGCCCCTGCCCTGGGGAACACCCACCTTTGGGACCACCATCCCTGGGGAACACTGACTCTCAGGAGCACAGACCCGCAGGTCCTGCCGGGTGCAGATAAGCATGCCCCTGGCTGGCGCAGAGGCACCAACAGTGGTCCTGCCCCTGCCCCTGCCCCGTGCCCCCTGCAGAGTGCCAGCCCTGCACCTGCTTCCTCCTGCAGCCAGGGCCCTGGCAGTTAGGTCCCTTCCCTGCCATGTGAGGGGGTGTGGAGAGAGGGGCTCAACCAGAAGCACCTGCCTGGTGGTTGGGCGGATTCTGAGATTTCATAATGAAAATATAAACCAGCCCTTAACTTAAACATCTGTCTAAATAACAGACTAAAAATCATACTAAAGAAGATGTATCTAAATGACTCCTAAGCCATTATAACTCAAGTAATAACCACACATTATGTGCGGGGAAATAACACCGCCCCACACCCGGTGGCCACTGTGGTGCTTCGTATTTCCGTATTATTTGCTTCTCTCACTGAGGATTCACCGTGCACCGCTGCCTCTGAGTCTGCTCTCCTCCCGAGGCCCAGAAGCCGTGAGAGCCGGGGCCCGGGCACCTCGGGTGCCCCGACTGCCCTCAGTCTGCATCGCCTTCCGAAGCCAACAGCCTCCTGCTGAAACAACTCTCCACCCTTGTTTCTCACAGAATTCCTCTTGTCCTTGGGAGCGAGAGAAGGTCGAAAACATCAGACCACGCTCCATCTCAGTGTGGCCAGACCCAGGGGGTGGGGGCAGGGAACCTGGGCACAGACAGCAAAGGAGCTGCCCTCGGGGTGCTCCCGGCCTTCCACGGCCGCCGTGGCCTCCTGTTCTGACACGGGGGTCTGCATGGCTCACTCTTTGCGGAAAATGTCCTGCAAAGCGTGGGTCCTACTCCCCCTAAGTCTGCGTGGAAGGTCCTGACCACAGTGCCAGGCCCTGGTATGTTCTCGCACACATGGGTTGGGCATGGTTTGGGGTCTGTGCTCCCATCCCCCCACTGGGGTTTCACACTCCCCCCGGCAGGTGCCCTGCCCTGCCAGGTGACTTGTGACCCCTCCAGGCCCTTGGGAGTCATCCTGTGACACCCTCAACCAGTTGTCCACATCCTTAGCATGAAGTACAACCTCGGTGAGACCAAGTTCATCACATTAGCCCTGCTTGGCTCAGCCCTAGAACTCGGCTGGGCACACAGTAGGCAGCTCAATAAAACATCATTGAATAAATGAGTGAGGGACAGACGAGTAACTGAACAGACATCGCTGCCCATATTCCACATGGGGGGCCCCACTGGTGAAGTCAAGATGGTGTTGATCCGGGTGGCGTGGAGGGTGCAGTGCACAGGCCCTCACCAGCTCTGCCCTCCGGCGGGGTTCTCTGCCGCACGGAGCTGTGCGTAGGGAGACGCCGCTCAGGTCAACTGCAGAATGGAGCACGAGTTCCTCCCAGGGACGGCTCACACCTGCACACTCCATTTTCTAGTTGAAGTAGGGATCTCTCGGGCTCCCGGAAATCCCTTCATGATGCAGTATTGGAGTCACGTCGTCAGGCCTGGGTGTGGGTAGGGGGTTGTGCGGCGTCTTTGCCAGGACGGACCATTCCCAGGATGCCCAGACCACCCAGGCCTAGAGACTCCACGGTGGGCTGGTGGCTCTGGCGTCCTGCTCCGCCCCTGTGCCTGAGCCCAGCTGGCCATCCCTCTGTGGGCTGATGCCGTCCCCGTGAGCACAAATGCTCTTCCAGCTCAGCTCCCTGAGAGCGGTGACAAGTGTCAGGTCCAGAGGGGCCGGCTCTGCCACTAAGGATGACAATGGGGGTGTGGCCGCTGTTGACCCCCCTATCCGTCAGCATCTGCGTCGAAGGGGACAGAGCAAGGATTGGTTGCTGCCCCGGAGGGGGTCGCAGGTGTGTCTTCAGTTGGTCTCCAGGTGAACCGCCTGGGAGGTCCACACTGCAAATGTATTCATCGAACCAGTGATAGAAATAATCCTAAACGTGACATGGGACCCTGGGCTGGATCTCGGAACAGAAAAAGGACATTTGTAGAAACTCCGGGGAAATCCACATCGTTTCTGGACTTGAGTTCATGGCATCCTGTCAGTGGGAGCTCCTTCCTCCTGACCTCAGTGGCCCTGACCCGGAAGAGCAACACGACGGGCGCATCGGAGCTCTCTGCACTGTCTTTACGACTTCCGTGTAAATTCAACGTTACTCCAAAATAAAAACCCTGTTGGAAATAAAGGACCGGAGCGCACACGGTGCGGGCGGACCGTGCGGCAGGTTTGGGCGCCGCTCCTTGTTCTAGGTGGAGCCAGAAGACCGCCCTGAGTCTGACGGCCGCTGCCTGCTCCGCCCGCGCCTCGGCGGCTCGGTGGCCCGCACGCCCTCGCTCGTCACCTGAACGTGCACAGACGTGTGGACGCAACACGTGCACACGCACGCCTCTCTCGTTCGGTTCTTCCGGTTACCGGCTCCCAGGGAGGGCCCGGCGACGCGGCGTCCCCGGCGGGAGGCAGCTGCGCCTGCGGCAGGTGCACTCGGCTCCCCGCCCAGCGCATCCTACTGCACTCGGGGAACTTGGGGGCTCCGCGAAAATGGCCTCCGGGCCGCGCGCTTTAATGCCCGTCCAGCGACTTAAAATACCCCTCCGCAGCGTCGGCGAAGCCGCAAGAACGTTCGCAGAAACCAGCAGAACAACTGGACACAAGGAAAAGTGTCAGAGCTCTGTTTAAACTTAGTTTCTACTTATGAGTATTCCAGCGGGGGAATATTACTTCTCATATCTGCCGCTGATTAAATAAAGCCTTTTTTTTTTTTTTTAAGCATCTCAGAGTTTCCTTTTAAAGCTGTTCTCTGGCTAAAGGATGGATGTGTTTACACAAAGTGACATTTTTGTGGGTCAGGTCTTAAACTGGACAGATGTCTGGTGCTATTGAGAACCAAGTAAATATTTGCATGCTCTGGTTTTTGTAGAAATAGCATGAGCTAAATGAAAAACTGTCTCTTGCAGATCCCGATCACACTCTCTGCCCTCCCTTTACTTGCCTTTCCCTCTGCCCTCCGTCAGTCTGGACCATTTCTGGAAAAAATAAAAAGCAGAACGGAGGCAAGGACGTTTTTCTAGGCCAATAGGAGCTCATGGCAGTCACTCTTCCTCCCCGCCCCCACCCCTGATATTGAGGGCCGGGAGTCCAAGTTTTAGACCTCAGACTCATTACGGATGCTGGAAAGGAAGCTTTTCAGCTTTGGGAGTCAAGGCAACCCCTCGGGGTAGGCGGCCCCCGGGGGGAGGCAGAATTATTGCCGTGGCAAAGAAAAGGTATTCGGCGTTGGCTCACGAGGCACGATCATGGGGACAGGAACAGGCCCTCTTCATCAAGTCAGGGCAGAGGAGCAGAGGGAAGGAGGCACTTTAGTAAGAAGGGGCTCACGGAGCACGGCAAGGGGCCAGAAAAATCTCCTTCGGTGGAATCTTTGTTATTCTGGGTCTATGTCTGGGTCTGCACTGACAGGTGAACGGACGGACTTACAAGTCCAGGAGCCAGCAGGACCCTGGGGACCAGGGCCTCCGTGCTTTCTGCCTCTCCGTGCCCTGGCCGCCCTCTCTCAGCCCTCCTCTGCTCCTCCTTACCCATCGTGCCTGGGACCTCTGATGGGGCCGCTGTCCTCAGCCTGCGTCTCTGCCTGCAGCTGTTGTGATGGACTCGGGCTGTGGGTCAGTGAGCCCAGGACCCTTCCAGGCCACGCAGGGGTCACGAGTCGGGCGATGGGGATGTTTGGGGCTATTTCCGTTTGGCCACACGGCCAACAGATGGCGCTCATCTGCCCCAGGGCTCCGGTGGCCACGGCCCCTGCAAGACTATGGGGAGGGGAGGGCCAAGGGCTCCAGTGCGCAATTCCAGGCCAAGGAGCTGATCCCACCCTTGCCCCCCTTTTTTTTTTGTCATTCTTCATTATGGCCAAAAACTCATTTAGCAGCAGAACCTGATCTAAGCTGATGCGGAGCCATTTATACTCATTATTCATTCCTCCAAGTGTGAACATTCATGCGTTTCTCTGCAGATACATCCGTGCGTCTGAGGTTGGGTCCAGACTCTGTCGGAGGTGCTACGTGACACACGGGACACAGCTTTCTAGTGTCCCCGCCCCCGATGTGCCCGTCTGCCCGCGGATCGAGAAGCCAGCTTTCCACACGGGCCTGGCGCACGGTCAGCCTTCTCTTTTATGGACGAAGTGCACAAGCAGTGCAAAAAATCACCTTACGTTTTCTGGGAAGAGGATAGTTTTTAGAAGTTATCCGAAGACGAAGATCAAAGAATGTCCAGCATGACAGGGCTGAAAAGCGGCTGTACCCACGGGAAACAAAGGTCTCTGCAAGGCTGAGTCGCTCCCGGACGGACCGCAAGCCCCCTCTCGGCTGATGGGCCCGTTGGCAGGCCTCACCCCTTGCGGGGAAGGTGCTGGGTCCCTGGTGACAGTGAGTCAACTGTAGATAATTGACTGAGGCCTGTTGGAGGAGCAGCAGGATTAAGCAGCGGAGAAATGGTGTGGAGGGAAGGTGACCGATACTGTGTTTTCAGTAGCTTAACACCAAGAACCAATTTGCTAGAAAAAATGATTGGATTATGTAGAAAGAAGCAAGGTGCAGCTGGGCGCTTGGTCCTAAGCGTTTTCTTTAAAATAAATAGCCGCCAAAGTGTCTGCAGAATCTTGACACTTACAGCTTTCAGCGTGACGGGAGTTTTACATCCCCGATTTAAGGGAACAAAGAGACACATCCCCAGCCCCGAGCGCCCCAAAGGACCAAGTGAGCGTTCACGGGAGTCCCTGTTTCTCTGACAGAGCTCGAGGTCCCGTTCGGGGCCACACGCGGTTTGGAGGCCAAGCCCAGAGCGCAGGAAATTAAAAACACCTGGTGGTGAAGCTCATAATTTTCTTTTGATGAAAAGATGCATCTTTTCAGAAATCCTAGCTGACCGCCGGGAGAGGTCCGAGGCCCTGGCTGGGCCGCGCACGCCTGGTTCCCCAGGAAACCCCGAGCGGGTCAGCGCAGGGGGAGGTGCGCACATTCCGAGAGCGAGACGTGGGCAGAGCAGCCTGGGAGCCGGGGCTCCGCGCCGGGGAGGGCGCTCCCTCCTCCCCTTCCACCCGGAGCCGTCCACACGGACTGTTACCAGCCTCGGGCGCGCGGGGCCTCAGACCACAGGTCACCGGACAAAAGATTCAACGTGTTTTCCAAGCGCAGGCAGAGAGCGAATCCACCCCTGGCTCCGTGACCGCAGCCTGGGGACAACTTTACGGAGATGCCCCGTGAACCGCAGCCCACCTGTCCGATCCCTGCACACCGGCTCTGTCCACAGACACCCCCGTCTCCAGGGTCTCGCTCCCTTCGCTCGGTTGTCCCACGGAGCAGCCCGGCGAGGGCACAGCGGGGGCTGCGTTCTGACCACGGGCAGCGGGGGCCGCGTTCCAGGCCCAGAGAGCAGCGCGAGAGCATCCAGGGACCTGAGCGTGGGTCCACTCAGGTCACGGGAGACATGTCCCTGGGGCTCAGACACGTGACCGGGGGTGGAAGGCGCATTTGGAGAAAGCCATGGAGATAATGTGCAGAGGTCTGTGTGTGGCAGTCGGAGCCACAGAGGCTGAGAGAAGCGAGATGCTCTGGGTCCGATGTGCGTGAGACCCTCGATCCGCTCTCCTGGGGCAGCGCCACCCACGTCCCTGCTCCTTTCCCCAGCAGATTCGGGGTGGGCCTCCCAGCGCCTCGTCCCTCGTCAGAGGGTCTCTCCCAGGCCTCTCGCGGTCCCCGCGCAGGGAGCGCTGTACCCAGAGCCGTGCGTCGGCCCGTTGCACACGTTCCCCTCGGAAAGACCTCGCACTCAAGCAGTTTTCATTTTCAGTCCTAGCACAGGAGCCAAGAGGAAAGGCCTCCAGGCCTCTGCTCCACCAGCTCGAATACGGTCCTATTTTTTCCTTTTTACGTGTGATGACGAACGCCCGTGGTGTGACTCGGGTCGCAAAAAGGAAGCTCTATTCTACGCGAGGTAATTGTGTGCAAGGAAAACTCAAGCACTGTTGGAGGGAACGCTGGGGTTGGCGTGCAGAATGGGGGCTCTGGATCAAGACACAATTTTTCTTTGTGCTTCTCTGTCACGTGCAGGGGCACAGTGAGATTCTCCTGGTCCCCACGAAGCCTTCTGTGTGCCCTGCCCAGCTCTGGGGACTGAACACGGCCTGCTGGCGGAGCACACAGCCGGGAGGTCCACCAGGGTCAGAGCTGGGGACAGGGGAGCCTCAGCCTGCACGCTGGCCCACAGATGGGGGCGCCGGGGCAGAGGCCAGCGTGGGGGGCTGGCCGCGGGGGGCCTGAGGTTCACGGGCCAGAGGTCAGCCCACCGCCCCGCAGGCTGAGAGGGACCAGGGAGGTATCAGGACTTGGCCAGCCGCCCTTGGGGTCCCCGGCTGCAGCCCCTGACAGCGGTGTGCAGAGCAGCAGGCGAGGCCTGTGAGAGGCACTAGCCAGGCCGCCTTCTCACTCGCCATCCTGCCCGGGCCCGAGCCCCTCGGCGGGCAGAGCCCAGCTGTACCCCCCTGGAGGCAGCCTCCCCAGCCAGGGGAGGGGACACTGGAAAGACCCTGCGTACTCGTTTCCTGTTTCTCCCCGGGGTACTGACAGGCTGGGGAGGGGTCTCAGCCGACAGGGGGGGCCTGGTCCAGCGAGGGCTCAGGTCCCTGAAGGGCACAGCCAGGGGCATGTCCCGGTCAGCAGGGATGGGTGGCAGTGTCCCACCGGCTCCAAGGGGTCTCTCTGGCCACAGACCCTTGGGACACACGGCCTCTTCATCGAGTTCTTGACCCACAGCAACCTTCCTGCTTACGCCCTGTGGTCGGGTGTCCCCTCAGCCCGGCCAGTGCCCGACTCGCCCACGTCTGCCTGCGGGATGCGGGTGGGGCCCGAGGGGGCGCCCAGTGAGTGAGCCAGCAGGACGGGTGTCACCCTGGCTGTGACACCCATGGGCTTCTCCAGCTTCCCCTGCCCCAGGGCGATAACCTGCGCCCTGACCAGCCTCCGGGACCCAGGGTACCTTCATTCCCCGTAAGTCGTAAATCGCAGGGTCCCTCCCGTGGGCCGATAGGGCTCCTGTGTTTAGAGTAGGAGGTCACCACGCTTGAACGAAGGTTATTTCCTTGCTCTGAGGTTTTTAAAACCATGTTTAGAGCGGCAGTCGTCATGAGTGAGGCTCCTCCCAGGGTTTCCAGACTCCGGACGGCTTTAGTTCCCACCAAAGGCAAGTGCGCCCGGAGCCCACGGGGCCCGGTTTTGTTCTGAAGGGGGGAGAGGGGCCTCGGGTACGACTGGGTTCTCAGCTCCCACCGCGTATCCAAACCACCTCGCAGCCTTCGAAACAGACCCGCCCACCTCTCCTTCCAGGTCGGTTAAATCCATCACTGGGCTGAGGCCGGGGCATCTGGGGGCTGAGAAGTTTCCGCGGCTGCTTCCAGCATGAGGCTAGGGGGGAGGACTGTTGTAGCCTTAGGAGTGGTCTTTCTCACGGGCCTGGAGGAGACGGAGGCAGGTGAGGTCGGAGGCCAGGTCTGGCGGTCCTGGCTCTTATACAGAGTTCAGGCTGCGGGAGGTGGCAGCCCACAGCCGGGTGGCGCAGAGGCTGGCCGGACCCCAGAAACGTCCCGGGAGCACCAAGGCACAGTATGTTTCCAGGCCAAAGGGCTGAGTGAGTGACCCTCAGGCATATTCCCTGTGTTTGGGGGCGGGGGAGCTCATGATTCTCGCTCCTCACCCCCAGCCTGCCAAGTGTTGGGGGGGTGGGGAGCTGCCGTGGAGAGGAGTCGGGGGGCGGCCCTGGCAGTGCTGAGACCTGCCACTATGGCTGGGAGCGGCCCCCACAAGATCTGACACCTGGGAGCAGCCCCCTCCCGTGGCCCTGGGCCTGGAACGCGGAAAACAGCTCTGAAGAAGCAAATCAACCTTCCATACCAGGAGGGTCACCAGCGCCTTTCTTCGGGACTATGTTCGTTCTCGTCCCTTCCTGCCGTGGGCAACCTTGGGGCCCCATGGGCAAGCTGAGCACAGTTAACAAGAACCAAGAAGGGTCTTTGGTGCTTTTACTCCCTATCAGCAATGGTGCTTCTCAATGTTTTCCAAGCGTCCTGACCACCCACATCAGCATTCAGCAGACCAGATAAAGACCCAGATGCTCAGCGCGGGCCCGGCCGCGTCTGGCGTCTGGAGGGGTGGGGTCTGTCCATCAGCCTGTGGACAATTTCCAGGCAGACCAGGTGCACGCGGATGTGGTGACCCAGCAGCGGCAGCACCCTGGCCCCACGAGGAGGGTCTCTGCCACCCCAGCATCGATCGGGCTGGCCCGTGACTGCCCCACCTGGTCGTTGGCACAGACCCAGGGGTTTGTCAGCCCTTCTGAAGGTCCACAGGCGCTGCTGACCTGCGGCTGAGGTGGCGAATCCTCGCTCACTTCAGGGCTTCCCGGATGCCACGTGCACCAGAGCACCTGCAGGTCCTGATAAAGTATAGATTCCGGCTCCGAAGGTCCTGGGGAGGGGCCCTCCGCCAAGCTCCAGGGTGCTGCCGCCGTGTTCCTTCTGCGGTCTGCAGGCCCCCGTGAGTGGTGGTGCCCACCCGGCCAGCGCACTGCTTCCGACAGCGATCGTTCAGAGGGCTCCTTGCTGGCGGCTGATTAGGACCCACCGATGGGGACCATCTTTGTAAATGATCAGGGACCATCAGGGTGAGAGCCCTCACATGTGGGCTCCGGGTCTGAGCTGGGGCCTGTGAGAGGCCACCAGCACCGAGGTGTGTGCGAACGTGCCCACCATGCACCCCGCTTTGTGCAGAGGAACCGACTCTGGGCTTCTTGGCAGGGGAAGCAGGCGGCCGGCGCACCCCGCTGGTGTTTACTGGCTCCTTCTCAATATCCCATTGTTAGCTTCTCAGGCGCTGAGAAACCGGATTCCCACTGGGAAAAGATATTCTGGTTTTAGGAAAATACTCAGTGTCCAGTTTTCAGACTCTCTGATTGAGGAGTCTGGAACGTGCTTCTGTGCTCAGAGACCCTGCAAACGGGGCTGGTGTTTGTTCGCCCCGCAGGGTTCCTTCCCGGAAGCAATGGCTGTGAGCTTTGAAGTGAGTAGATGCACGATCGGTGGGGGACCGAGGACCGTCTGTGAGCTGGGCGACTTTGACGAGCCCCTGGTGTTACCAACAGAGAAGGGCTTCGGGAACTGGCTTCACAGCCCTTCCTTTTGTGTGGACTTTCCAGCCAGGAGGAGGTGGGCAGAATAATGGATTCCATCTCTTCCGGAAACGTGCTTCATTTTAATGGGCCCCCAAATATCTGTCTGTGCACAAACAGAATTAATTTAGTTAAGAATTCTGCTACCATGCAGGCGCCTGGGTGGCTCAGTTGGTTGAGTGTCTGACTTCATCTCAGGTCATGATCTCGTGGTTTGTGGGCTCAAGCCCTGCGTTGGGCCCTGTGATGACAGTTTCCTGTCCTTGAGAGTCATAAAGGGAAACCTCTTCCCCCAGTTGTGCCCGGTGGGTCCCATGCTGCCACTCAGAGAACTTAGCTTCTTACCAAACTGCGGAACTTACGGAAAGCCGCAGGTCTGTGGGCTGGCCGCGTCTGAAGGTGCTGGGCTGGGAGGAACTCATTTTCCTTGCATTGCGCCTCTTTGGTCTCCCTTAAACGCTCTCTTTCAGCAAGAAGCACACATAAGCCTCCCGAGGACCCCCTCCATGTGAAGTGCATAATTATGCATCAAGTGGGGGCCCTGCATTCGCCTCCGGAATGAGTCTGGCTCTTCGGCACCGGGAGGTGGAGACAACGCAGGCCGAGGCGTGTTATTTACGACTGTGGCTCCTCTGTGAGCCTTCGGAAGCTTCTGAGGGCGCAGCCTCCTCGCTGGGTCCTGGGCGATCTCTGCAGACGCCGGATGGCTTTGTGGGGACCCCCGGGGGCAGAGGCACGTCTGACAGCCGGCCAGGTCTGCTGTGGCCTCTGGGAAAGACATTTTCCCAGGAGCGCTGGCTGATGGGCTCAAACCCTTGATATGAATTCTGCGGCTCCTCTCAGGCTGCGACGTGCTCCTGGCTCAATTCCTCCCTGAGGCAAAGCAAGCTTTGCATAATGGGGAGACAGAAACGATTTTTAAAAAGGGCATTTTCCGAAGTCTACAATTTTTTAGACTGGCAAAAATTACAAAAGCTGAGTGTGAAATGATGCTGTGGGGAGGACAACAGCCTTCTGATCACGAGACAGGGCGGTGGCCGAATCACTGCTCACCGTGAAGTCACAGTCATGTGGCGTCTGTGACACTTACTGGCATTTCTCGTATTAAAAACGGCCTTGACCGAAGCCCCTGACCTGGGGGGACGCACAAGTCAGCAGCCATGGCTCTGAGGCCCCTCTCGGCCTCCACCATCTCATTTCCATTTTCTCGAGGTTACATCCTTCGGGGACCTGCTCTCTGCCAGGATTTCTAGCACTTTCTCTGGCTTTACCTGCATTGGACATAGAAAGCAGATACCATTTTTGGCAACCATTTTCTACTGGGATTTTTGAATCCTGAACATACCTTGAGCCCAAACAAGTCAGTCTGTGGTGGGATTTGGGAGATTTGTGAATGTAAGAGTCAGCTATTTGCCCCTGAGCCCCTGAGGGACGATGAGTTGGAAAGCATGAACTTTGCTGAGTTTCATTTTATTGCTCAAATGACTGGGTTTCTGCACTGACGCTGTTCCGCTGCTCAGCTTCACACCCCAGTCGGTTAGGACAATCTCCTGTGTGGGGAGCGATTTGCACCCTGGAGAGGGTGTTGAAACAGCAGCTCGCAAAGCACAGGGTCCTGGAGGGGGTGCCTGCCCCCTGGGACTCACGCCTGACGGGGCAGGAAGACCCCTGGCCCCGCGGCCGCACGGGACACAAGCCTCCCTCGTGGGGGCGGGGGCTCCTGAGGAGTCACAGGGACTGTGTCCGGACAGCTGAGCCCCCGGGGAGCGCCCAGCCCCGGGATGAGGGCTCCTGTTCAGTCAGGAGGCTGCGCCCACTTCCACGTGGGGACGGGGACGTGACAAGTCAGCTTCTGGTAGCTCTGACCCCCCCACCCTTCAAAGCCGGGCTTTCCCTGGCTGCTGACCCCTCCTCCCGGACGACTTCAAGGGCTTCAGCCGACGCCAGCACTTCCCATTGCCTCAGAGTCACCGGTGAAACTGGGGACACTGTATCCTGGGGGGGACCCGCCCTCCCTCTGTCCCGGCTCCAAACCCAGAGCACATCCCCAGCGGCTGGGCCACGGACTCCCCGACCAGCAGGGGCCACTTCAAGTCATCCCTGTCCATTGCGACCACGCTGGGCTGCACCCCCGGGGCTCCCGCTCTGGGGACCCCCTTGTTCCACAGAAGGGACCCCAGCCTGTCTGTCCAGGTGGCCTCTCCTGCACACGGCTCATCGGCAGAGGCCAGAGCAGGGCATCTGCTTCCCTGCCCATGCCTCATGGGGACGGAGTGCAGGGGGGCAGAGGGACGGGGAGGGGGGACTGTGGGGCACCGCCCCAGTCTAACGCCAGCAGTGCCTCCTCCTGCAGGGGAGGCTTCCGCAGCCCAGCCTGGAGCTTCTCCTGGTACCCGCTTCCCTCCCTCTGCGGCCTGCTGCCGCGCCTCCCCTCACCCCTGCGGCTCCTGCCCCCCTCACCCCTGCTGCACCTGCCCCCTCACCCCTGCTGCTGTGCCTGTCCTTCACCCCTGCTGCTGTGCCTGGTGCCCCCACCCCTGCTGCACCTGCCCCCTCACCCCTACAGCTGTGCCTTCCCCCCTCACTCCTGTTGCTGTGCCCACTGTCCTCACCCTTGCAACTGTGCCCGCTGCCCTCAGCCCTGCTGTTACACCTGCCCCCCTCACCCCTGCTCTTGTGCCTGCCCCCTCACCCCTGCTGCACCTGAGCTGATTTGGATGCTCGTGTCCGTCACGTGCTCCAGGCGCTCAGGACCGATTCCACACGGTTAGCCTGACAGTTACCCTCTCCCCGCACCCCACGGACGGGCTCTGCCTCCTGCCCCAGGCTTGGTTCTCAGCTGGGACTCCTGCCCCGGCCACGGCAGGCTGCCTGGATGCCCGTCTGGCTGCCCCCTTACCAGGATCCAGGTGTCAGGACACCAGGCCCCCTCTGTTCCGCGATACACAGTGAGGGAGGCGGACGTTTCTGTGGTCTGAATCCCCAGGATCCGAGGACTGCTTGTTCCTGCCCCGGAAGCTGGCCACTCTGACTGGGACCCTCTCCAGACTCAGCCGGCAGGGGGTTTGGGCTCATAAGCCCCTGTCTTCCTCTGAGAGGCCATTGAAAGCCCTTCAGTCATGGACGGAAGGGCCCGGATGGGACAGAGCAGGGCCCCTGACGTCCGGAAGCTCCCGGTCTGACGGTCAGTGGCTCAGCGAAGCCCCCACGGGGTAAATACTGACTCACATCGAGCCAGGAGACCATCACCAGGAAGTCCGTGACTGACGGCTGTAAGGCCCACGGACGTGCTGAGTTCCGGGAATCCGTGGAGGGGCAGCAAAACCTGGATGGCCAGCGTCGGTCCACACCCACTCTTCCAGGCAAATGCCCTCCCGTGGGCCCAGGAGGCCGTGGGGAGCCTCCCGCGCTGGGCTTCAGGCCCCGAATCCCCACGGCTGAACCACCTGCCGCCTGAGGATGTGGCCACATGGTTGACCCTTCTTCCGGCAGGTGCTTTCTTCAGGTTGTGTGACGGGATCAAGGCTCGTCCTCGACACGTGGCCCTTACGCAGGGAGACGCGGTGCTTGGGGTTCAGGAGATTCCCGTCAGTGCCCCTGCCCTGTCTCCTCGGGGGGCTGGGCGGTCCGGTGCAGGGACATCAGGACACAAGGAGCCAGCTTGGCCCCACATCCCTCTGCACCCAGAGCTTGACTCGCGGGCATCCCTTCCCCCCCCGCCCCCTTCTGAAGTGACGCTCCTCTCGGGTTTGGGCCTACGCGATCCGCACACAGCTGCCAGCGCAGAGCAGCAGGTGGGCTCTGAGCAGAAGTGAGTCCCTCCCTGCACGCAGAGAGGTCCCCGGGTACGTGCTCAGCTGCCAGCCAGAGCCCTGTGGGCACCCCCGAGGCTGCTATGCAGCCCTGGGCAATGCCTGGGAAAGCTGCCCTGTGCATTTTAAACAGGTCTGATCTCAGGATGAAGGTGCCCTGGGGTCTGCTTGTGAACCCCACGAATTAGCCTTTCTAGTCACACCCTTCCAGGTCTGTGTCTACACTCTGTCCTGACTCGCTGGACCTGCACGAGGGCGAGGGGGGTTCCCCACTGCTGAGTGCCCACTGATCACTCCAGGACATCTGTTTTCCTGAAAGTCTGACCCCAAGAAATGCAGCCAGATGCCTGGTATTTACACTTGAACTTTTTGCTATTTTCCTTCTGTGCCAAGTTTTTACTTTGCTAAACGGAAAAAAATGGTATTGGGGATGAGTCATGTAGCATTTCCTTTCTTCTCTTTGTTCCAATTAGATTTATTGATGTACTTTTTGCCTACAGTGAGTCCATGGGTAAACTCCGTGAGCGTTTACCAGTAAGTGTGTGCGGGCGTGTCCCCCCTCCACCCCTGCTTTTCCCAGGTGTCATCTGTTGTGGACTCTGGGTCTAAAGTTCTGTCTTGTCTCAGCCCGAGAGTGGGGCGCAGGGTTAAAAAATAGGAGAGAGAGACGGCTAATGTCTGGGAAAAGACAGGACCCCCGAATAAGGTTCTTGCCTCACGTTTATGAAGGCCAGATGGCTTACAAACGTGATGGGCGTGCGCAAAGAGACAAAGAAACTGTGAGCATTAACTTAGGGGCAGGAGGGAAAGGGGGGGCTGAAGACACGCAGTGTTTGGGGTTTGGGTCAGTGTAAAACAAAATCCCGGGGCCTGGCAGCCGGGCACATGGTTGTTCAGGGCAGATAGGAGGCGCTGTGTCTGTTTATCTTAGCTAGCCTAGGGGAGCAGGCAGATGGGGAAGCAACCTCAGGGTAAACAGGGCACCTTATCTTTTGGTAAAGATAAGACTCTAGGCTGCTTCGCCCGCAGCGCAGGCGTCTACAGTGCAACTTACTTGTTTTGCCCAACTTGCCCCTTTTCTCCTGTGAAAGCAGCTTCTCTGCTCTAGGACTGAACTCGGGGGCATTTCTGCCCTGCGTGCCTGACCTTGCTTACCTCATGTAACTTTGCATTGGGAGCCTTTGCCCCCGTTCCTATCTTGGGCCTTTGCCCTTCCCTCTCTATTTTGGGGGTTCTGTACCCTTCCTATTCTCAGGGTGCCAGTCACGTCTACCCAAACTTGGGAGTGAGCATCCAAGGCTGTTGATTTCTCTGTGCCTTGTTAACCCATTGGTGTAAGACGGGGGATTCCTGAGCCCATCCCCCACAGTCATCAGTATCTCTTCTCGCCCGTGACCCTGGGAACTGATTCTGGTTCTCAGGTTTCCCCCTTCTCGGAATGTCCTATCAACGGAATCGCGTGTAATATTTTGAGTCTGGGTTCTCCCACTTTGCAAAATGTGCTTGGGGTTTCCTCAGGCCTCCGGTTCTACCCCTAGTTCATTCCTTTCCACTGGTAAGTAGCGTGGGTGTCAGGACGACCCAATGTGCACCCCCACCTGCCGAAACACTCGGTGGTTCCTCGCCTCAGCGGAAACAGACAGAACCGTCCCCGTGTGAGTACTGTGTGAACACGTACTTCCGTTTCTCCTGGGTGGACGGAACCCTCTACAAGTGGGATTTCTGGGTCGCACGTAAGGGTTTGGTTAACTCTACAAGAAACTGCTCTCCATTTCTTTTTATTACAATATTTATCCAAACTTTCACATTGGACACATTTCTCTGTAATCAATAAGCGAATCTATTTCTTAAGAATCAATTGTGAGGAGGTTTCTCCAGACTTGATGGTTATCCGGGCTCCGCCTTTGAGCTATTTTGGGGTATTCTTTCTGTCATCACCCCGAGAACCCCGTCCTCTCCCAGCGAAGCCTCCCTCTCGGTCCCCATCGGTGACAGCCAGGCTCCGTCCTCCCCACCCGCCCCTGGCAGGTCGGGATTTAGGAAGTCAGAGAAGTGCTTTCCCTCTACACACTGCTTCGCCTGCACCCCCGTGGGCTCTGTCTTCCTCCTCACTCACCCCAAAGTATTTTCGAACTTCTCTTGCGGCTTCTCCCTTGACCCGCTGGTTATTTATGAGTATGTGATTTAATCCCCACCCCTTTGTAAATTTATCAAATTTCTTTCTGTAATTGATTTCCGATTTTCATCTGTCAAAGTTGGAAAACACATTTGTGTGATTTAATCCTTATCAGTTTTTGGCGGCTTCTTTCCATCCTGGCACATACTTTGTCTTGGAGAATCTTCCATGTTGCACTTGAGCTTTAATAAATTTTACTGGATAAAGTTTCCTCCATTTGCTGTATGCTCCTAGGGAAACTCCCAGAGACTTTAAATATTTTTTATTTATTATTTTTTTTTTTTAGAGAGAGAGAAAGAAGAGCATGATCTGGGGAGAGGGCGAGGGAGAGCATGGAGCCCAACTCAGGTCCCAATCCCATGGCCCTGGATCGTGACCTGAGCTGAAATCGAGAGGCAGATGCTCAACCAGCCTAGCCACCCAGGCACACCCCCCAGGACCCCCAGAGACTTTAAGTGGCTATTTTAGAAATAATCTGTCGGTTGGGATTGTCTCACTGGGGAAAGGGTTTCCTCTTCTCCCAAACTCAGTTTGTACTTGTCGTTTTTTGCCATAACATCTTTCATGGCTCCCCATCGACTACGGACATTTTAGCGCTGCTTCGCACTCTGCTGTTTCTATTCGACTTTGTTTCCAAGTTTCTGGTGCTCTAGGCGCATGAGCTCACAGCGTTACACCGAGTCTGTGGGTGGGTTTCATCCCGCTGCACGCTTTGGGGTCTGTTGTGTCTTCTGGCGGTAGATAAGGAAAACCCGCGTTTGCCCGAGGCTGTGCAGAGAGAGCTCTGCTATCATAGTGCCTCCGTCCTGTATAATTTATTCCCCACACTCTCGTCCAAGCAGCCTGGCAGAGTTGCAAGGACAGAGGCTTGGCTGACAACTGAGCAGCTGGTCCCAGTCCCAGCTCTGCCTCTGAGTATTTGTGCTGCGTGTACGCATCTAGCTCCCGTCGCGGGCTCACAGAATGTAAGCCCCACACCACAGGGGACTCCTCTGCTTTGCCGCCTGGCTATGTCCCGACACAGAATGGGTCCTCCTTGAACATGGCCATGAGCATGTAGGTACAGGCATCCTGGCTCCTCGTGACTCTATTTTAGCTCTTCAAAGACCTGAGCCTTCCTGGGTGGGTATCACTGTGCCCTTCCTTCTTTCATTGCCCGGGAGCCCGAGACTGCACTGACACCCAGTCTGGGAACTGGCAGCTGTTCTCGGCTCTGCCTGCGTCCCCCGGCTCTAAGCCGGGACTCCCCTCCTGGGCTAGCAGCTTCTCGGAGACGGGCCATTTGCTGGCTCATCTCCAAGGCCTTGCGATGGGAGCCTGCCACAGGGGTGTGTGCAGAGTGAGGTCTGAGAGCATCTGACGGAGATGCAGACGCTGCCTGTGCTTGGCATTTCCTCCCAATTCCAAGTCATCTCTTTCCACTCCCTGCCCCCCTTCCTGCTGAAAATAAGCCTGTCCAGAGAGCTCCTTGGCGTTCTGGGGGACACAGTAATTGGGCACTGAAGGCCGACGGCCCCGGGTGTGGTCAGACACTGCGGCACAGCTGCTGCGGGCGTGGGGACAGGCGTTTCCCTGCACTCCTGCCTCTGCTCTCTCTCTCCCACCGAGGGCACTGTGAGCCTCTCTGAACTGCCTCGTTTTATTCCAGGTTCCCGGGTAGCCTTGAATAGAACAGAGTTGGAGTGAATCTTGCTGAACTTCTTCATGTTTTTAATCAGTAACTTACCGAGGGGTTCACTTTGTTATTGTTGTTGATGTCAGATTGCCGACTTCAGGTCCATCTCTTCCCGTGAAGTCCCTCTTTCCCTCCTTCTTGGTGCCCCCCACCCACGGCTTAGTTTTCTTTCATTGTCCTCTCTTCCTCGTTATACGGCTTGTCGACTTTTCTCAAAAATTAAGGGGTGTGCCTATTTTTGTTTGTGGGATGCATGCATTCATCTCATTTAATATTTTGGTAAAAACACTCATCTCTTTGACCAAAAGGGTTGGTGAAGGCACAGCCTTGTCCGCGAGCCCTCATTCCCAGGACGGCGCCTGTCACGTGGCTGTTCTCAAAGCACCGCAGTCAAATGGATGAAGGAGCTAGTTAATTACCAGTTGCATGAACGTGGCAACTGAATGTTGGCAAGAGTGACAAGGGACATCGAGTTTCATGCTGAGAAAGGCTGGGGATGCCTGCAATGTAGACAGGTTAGTTGGTGGTGGAGACCCTAAAACATCAGGAGCCCCTCAGAAAAAAGTACTCCAGAAATGCCAAACACCAAGCACTGCTCGAGACGAGCTGTCTCGGTGACCTGGGGGGTAGAGATGGCACTATGGTCAGGGAGACAGGATCTGTAAGTCACCCTGACACGTGGACAGTGGTTCATCATTGAGCTTCCGTGAATGTTCCCTCCCTTCCTGGGCTGGGCTGGAGGCCTGCGAGGCCATGGGATCAAGGAGAATGAACCTTCCTAAAGTCGCCAAAGAATATGCCCCCAGCACCTAACACTGAGCTCCCAGGACACGTGACCCAGAGGAAAGTCCTGGCACAATGAGCCCAAAGCTCTTCCTTTTCAGTCTGCCCAATGGGTAGCTCTAGTGAAAGAACCACGTGCCCAACAGTCATCTCCACGCTGGACTGGAGTCCATGTGAACGGGTCTGCAGGAGCGGTGAGCCCCCCGTGGGCAGACCGGGCCACGGAGCGGGGCCCACACTGCTCTGCGGGTCACTGTTGTCAGGGCCCCGCGCCCCAGCTCAGGGAGGTTCCCACACGTGCCCACCTCAGACACCTTGACCCAGACACCCTGGGAGCTGGCCTTGGCCTCCTTGGACGTGATGTGTGAATGACACCGAGGCTTCCTCGTTGGCCCCAGGGCTACTTTGAGACTTAAGAACAGTAAGCAAATCTGTCAGAAGTGTTCCCAATGCTCTCCCCCATCAGGCATGTGAACCCAGGGGCACAACTGACATGATTTATGGTCCAGATCAAATATGGACCTGAAGGCTTGCCGTGTAGAAAGGACTTTTTTGATCAATTACAATGCACCTGCCGCACCATAAAAATACTGTCTCTCTCAACCGTTGAGGCGTTTCATCAAAATGGCACAATTTATTTGATTTTTCTCTCCTGTGGAAGCTATATCTCTGCCTTCCTGATTTCCTGCCGTAGTCAACATCATTTTCTCCTGTGTCACTGTTGAGATGGCAGCTCCTCTGGCTCAGGTCCAGGGGACACTGGGTGGATGGGACCTCCCTGTTTCGTCTCCCACTGGAATTAACTCTCCCCAGACATTGCACTTACTTTGTTAAACCTACGTGTCTGGTGGGTGGTAGACAGGGCTGTGCTCCTCCCCTCACTCCATGTTCTATCTGATCCCTCCAGGGCCCCTCATTAGCCCAGGACCTGGCAGACTTGAGGCTCTCAACAAATGACTCATGAATGGATGAAAGACATCAGCAACCCAGTGTATGAACACTTGTGGGAACCTCTACAGGTCAGAGTCCCTTACATGACCATGACCTGAACCCAGTGGGGAGTTTCCTGAAGGTGAAGGGAAATGGAGTCCGTGGGAGACACGGAGCAGAGCGAGTGACCAGGTGGAAAGCCCTGGGGGGGTGGCTGTCAAACTATCGTGAGGAGCAAGAAAGACCCCTTCTCACACAGCTGACTTAAGAAGACTCGACCTGGGTGATCACAATGGAGAAGGAAGGCTCAAGATTCGGGCCCCAAATGGCACAGATTTTCCGGCCTGCCTGCCTCCTCCCCAGCGCACACTCAAGAAAGTCACCAACATCCTTCAGGACACCCTCCATCGCGTGTGTGAACAGCATGAGGGAAGTTGTAAGTCAACCCGGAGCTTGACCGCCCTCCTGTCGCCCCCAGGTCAGAGCCGGGAGGGAGCGTGGGTGTCCTCAAGTCATGCAAGCAATTGGCTCCTGAAGATACAGAAGAGAACACGCGTCTTCCCCCAAATCCTCTGGGCCAGCTGCATATATCAGACTATATCCAAGCTTCGTGTTCCTTTTAACGTAAGGAAAAGAAAACTATTTCAGATGTACTGACCATGTGACATATGCCCACACCTGTGCTCTGGGCATAACTGACGCCAACTTGGTGAGGTTGCGTTTTACAGAAAGGCAGCTGAGCTTGAGGCAGCCGGGTGCTGCGCGGGCGGCAGCAGGCCCAGAGCCAGGTGGCGTGGGGGCCGCCCTTGAGCTTGCCCTGCGGCCCGGAGGGCGCCCTCCCTCGTTCTGAGCTCAGGCCTCCATGAGCAGGCGGAGGTGTTCCCGCGCCGAGACCTGCAGAGCTGCAGGCTGAGGATGGAGGGAGCCCCAGACGCTGTGGGCGACAGTGCAGTGCACGTGGCTGAGTTAGAACATTCTGGAACAACCGCCAGAGGGTTGGCTCTACAATTCTGGGTGCTGCTCAGTCCTGGACGCCCTCTAGGTGACCCAGGCGTGTTTATAGTGGGATGGCTATTGCTCTGCCTCAAAGTCTGATGGGAAAGAGTTTGCCGCACTGACGCAGGCAGGATCCCTGGAGGGGCAGCTCAGATGAACTAAATACATCAACCTTGTTTTTGTTAAACAGTTTTAGATCCTCAGACCAATGTGAGGACATCGCCGCGGCCACCACACACCATGGAGTACGCCGTTTCCCCCATTATTGACATCTTGTGTTAGTACATTTGTTACCACTAATGAAAACACATCAAAAGTGTGTTATTAACTAAAATCCAGTTTATCCAGATTTCCGGTCTTGGACTAAAGTTCTATTTCCATTCAGGGACGCCATCCACGGTTCTGCATTCTGCTTAGTTACTGCCATGACCTTGACAATCTCCAGGAGTCCTGATGGGAGGCTGCCTGGTAGGTTTCGCGGGATCAGACTGGGGTATGATTTGGGGGTGGAGATCCCGGGGACAGGGTGCCGTTCCGCACAGCGTGGCTGGGCAGGCACTGGCTGGGCTCCTCCCCGCGGAGTCACCTCTCCTTCCGTTCCAGGCTGTGCTGGCCGTGCGGGGGTGGGGTGTGTAGAGGAGAAGGTAACTCGCTGAGACAGGGCACAGGCAGGTTTGCAGGTGCCGACCTTGAAGGCTGTGGGGAGGCCACCAGGTGGTTCCTGGCAGCCCCCCGGAGCTGGGGGAGGCAGTCCCCAGAGCTCTGCAGACAGAGCGGCCCCACAACTCCCTGGTCTTAGCCCAGGTGGTGCTGGTCCCAGACTCGTGGGCTCCAGACCGGTGGGGAATGCGTGTCTGTTGTGCCAAGCCACCAAGTCTGTGGCGATTTGATACCACAGCCCCTGAAAATGATTAATCATTCATTACGTTGGTATGAACACATGAATATTTTATTCTATATTATGGGTTATAATCCCAAACACTCAGTTTAACTGCTTCAGTTATTCAAGTTTTGGACAAAGGCATCTCCTTCATTGGGCGCCGCTGGGTCCCTTTGGCTGACCCCACAATCTTCGTCCCCTGGGGCCACTTCCGCAAGACAACTGTCCGCTGGGGACCTGACACCGCAGACATCTGTTTCCCACGATGTGGGAGGCTGGGCATCCAGGCCCATGATGAGCCCCCTGCCCAGTTCACAGATGCCCCTCTTTCTGGGTCTTCACATGGTGGAAAGTGCTCCGGGGCCCCTTAGGGATGCTGACCCCATCACGACAGATCTACCCTCGTGACCTCATTACTTACTTCCCAACCCCCACCTCCTAACACTATCGAATGGGGGGTGTTCCAGCATGTGGTTTGGGGGCACACACACATTCGGTTTAGAACACCAGTCACTGTGGGTTTCCTCTGAACATCTTACTTCTGTGGCTACAAGATGCTTCGGGCTGACCTGTGTGTCTTATTCCCCACACTGCTCCACTCCTCCAGGGAAACCTGACTCCTTTTGAGGGATGATGGTATTAGAACGACAGGGGCAAACTTTGAGAGACTCGTAAACACAGAGAACTAACCGAGGGTTGCTGGAGGGAAGGTGCTGGGGGGATGAGCTAAATGGGTGGTGGCCTTAAGGACGGCGCTTGTTGGGTGAGCACTGGGCATTCTCTCTAAGTGAGGAGTCACTGAATTCCACTCCTGAAATCATTGTCACACTGTATGTTAACTTGGATTTAAATAAAATTTTAAAATATAAAAAATTCTTTAATTAAAAAAATAAAGTATTAATTTTTACATAAAAAAGAAACAAAGATGAGTATGGGTGTGCTCGCTGCTCCTGGAACATCATCATGTCTCTCGGGCCTGCGGCCGACAGAGAGGAGATGCATCGGTGTCTCCTCACCTCCGTGCACACGTCTACAGATATTGTATCCGTCTTCGTCCACATTAGACGGAGCATGTGTTCCTACCGACGTCTGAGACTCTAGTCCGTGTTCCCTCACCAGTCATTCTAGCCACCTCCCCTTGTCCAGGTGGAGGTTCCCTCCTCACAAAGAAAAGCCAGGCTCCCACCCTCGTCAT
The DNA here is from genome assembly GCA_004023785.1 of Mungos mungo. Lineage (NCBI taxonomy): Eukaryota > Metazoa > Chordata > Mammalia > Carnivora > Herpestidae > Mungos > Mungos mungo. The sequence goes on along the minus strand of PISW01006164.1, from coordinate 40,183 downwards.
AGATCTCCCTGACTGTTCGGTCCCACTGTGCGTGGGTAACAAGGCCTAAATCGCCGGTGAGTGTCCCTGTGGGGCCCGGCCTCATCAGGCGAAGCACAGCGCGCATGCGCAGTCGGCTCTTCTGTCCGTGGTCTCAGACTCCACTCATATCCCAAGTCGCTTACGTCCACACCTCCCCGCCCACCTCAGTGAGGTCATTTCCTGCATGGGTGACACCGGTAGACCCTCTTGTCACATCTGGGCTCCTTCCTTGAGTCCCTGAATCATGGTTTTAATTTGCACACGTTGAGGATTGCTCTTCATTCTGTAAAGTTCTGCATCTATTAGAGAATACAGAATAGTTCACCACCCTCAACGTCCGTGTTTCTTCAGTCTGTTCCTCTTCCCCAAACCCTAGCAACCACCGGCTTTTTTTTTTTTTCCTGTTTCTATAGTTTTGTATTTTCCAGGATGTCACATAATTGGAATCCTACAATGGGAAGCCTTTTCTTACTGACCTCTTTCACCCAGGAAAATGCATTTACGGTTCCTCCATGTCTTTCTGTGTCTTGATAGCTCATGTATTTTTATCTGTGAGCGATATTCCATTGTCTGGACATACGTAGTTGGCTTATTGGCTTATCCACCTATTGACATGCACCTTGATTGCTTCTGGTTTTTGACAATCATGAATTAAGACACTATAACATTCACATTCCCAATTTATTTGTTTTTTTTAGACATAAACTTTCAAATCAGTTGAGCAAATACCTAAAATCTTGATCCTGAATTGTATAATAAGACTAGGTTAGCACTGTAAGAAATTGCTAACGACACTCTAATGTGTTTAGCGGTACCTCGTTGTTGTTTTAACCTGTAATTCACTAACGGCAAACGGCGTGCAACTTTTCACATGCTTGATTTCCGTCTCATTTCTGCTTTGGTGCGGCGTCTATGTCAGTCTTTTGCCCATAACTGGGCTCTTTCCTTACTGTTGAGTTTTTAGAATTCCTTGTATATTCTGGACACCAGCCGTTTATTAGATGTATGTTGCAAATACTTTCTCCCCTCTGTGGCTTGTCTCTTTATTATCTTAATAGTACCTTTCAAAGAGCAGATTTTTAAATTTTAATAAAGCCTAACTCTTCCGTTGTTTACTTTCATGAGTCCAATGCTTTTGGTGCTGTCCCCTGCCCTGCAGCCTCACCCATGGTCATATAGACTTTCTTCCATGTCTTGTTCCACATTTTGTAGTATTGCCCTTTATGTTTGTGTCTCTCATACATTTTGAGTTAATTTTTGTAAAGCCATAAGGTCTACGTCTGGATTCTTTTTTTGATGCTCCACTGCTCGGTGCTGTTTGCCGAGAAGCCTGCCCTTTCTCTGTTGAACGGCCTCCTCTCTTTTGTCAAAGATCAGTTAGCTTTGTGTGTGTGGTCTTGTTTCTGGGCTTTCTGCTCTGTTCCATTGATCTGTGTCTGTTTGTTCCCGTGCTGCCTTGATTATTCTCCTGTCCGGTAGCTCCCCACTTTCTTCCTCTCCAGCATCGTGTGGACCGGTTTTGATCTCCTAACTTCTCATACGGACTTCAGAACCAGTTTGTCAGTAGCCATAAAACAACAGGCTGGTGTTCTGGAACTGTGCTTTGTCTGCAGGTCACTCTGGGAAGAACCGCCATTGTAGCCGTACGGAGCCCTCTCCTCCATAAAGAAGGGATATACCTCCATTTATTTTACCTTTCTCCGTTTCTTCATCATTTTCATAGGTGTCTGCATACAGATCTTGTACACATTTTGTTAGCATGGTTACCGTTCTGTGGGGGTCTGCAACAGTGCATCCGTGAAGGACTCTCAGACGGTGGGGGCTGCTCGCCCTCCCGGCTCCGTCCTGGTGGAGAGGTAGGCACTCCGGACAGCCCCCTCCCCGGAGGGCATGCCCCTGCGCCCTCAGCGCTGATTCGAGCCGCCTGTGCGGCACCTATCACACGAGAGTGTTGATCTGTCCATCTCAACGACAGCCTTGAGCTTTTGGAGAAGCGTGACTTTGTGAGTCCATTTCCAGGCCCCGCTGGCCACAGGGACCTGATGCAGAGGGCGGGCTCACTGCACCCTCTGCGGATCTCAAGAGCCGCTGGAGACCACAGCTCCCCATCTCAGGACACCGAGGCGGGCTCAGGAGGCTCAGCTAGAGCTTTTAGGAAACTCCCTGCACCCACGTCCTGTCTGCAACGTCCTTCGGAGAAAAACGCCTCTCCGTTCTCTCGTAGACATTTCTCTTAGACCAGTTCTGGTCCAGGGCCGTGCAGAGAAGGGAATCTTGGGATATTCCTGCAGTTTCTGGCTTCATATTGGATCACAGGGCCAATCCTTCAGAACGAGAGGCAGCAAGGTCGTACTGGCAAGGGGGTCCTGCAGGCTGCACGTGAGGGCCGTCCCGTAAAGTCACGGCCGTAGCTCCGGACGGTCTCTGCCGAAATGCACCCATCTCACTCACAAGGACAGGCAGGGGCGCTGGGGCCGTGCAGGCTGGACGTGGAGCCTGCGGCTGATGGGGGCCCCCTGGGGCTGCTCGCCTCCTCGCCCCCCTCCCTCCCACCTTCCCCACAAATGCAAATTCTGGATTGTGACACTTTACATTACATGATAAGTGCTGTGTTTAATGGTAAAGTTTTCTCCCTGAAAAGTATTACTAAAAGCTATGAATATAACAGGCAGATTCTGTGCGAAATCTGCTAAACTATGAGACCACTGGATTTTCAGCGAAAGCGATGATTTTTGCCTCGTATTCCCTTCAGAGAGCACTATCAATTTCATAAAGAAAGAAAAAAACCACTTTGCTTATGGATACCCCCATTTCATTGTCTGTTAGTTTTAAAAAGACATGTCTCTTACCTTCTAACTTGGATGGTAAAGTATCAGAAATCGAGTGACTATTAGTGGTACAGCCTGGAGATCGGGATCAAGTTGACCAGGTCCTTGGAAAGCACGATTTTCTCCGTAACACTGTCAGTTAGCTAACTCAGACGTTGGAAGCAGGGGCTCTCCTCCGAGGAAGTCTACACTCAGGACAGAATGTGGACTCCGGAGAAGCCTGTGGAAAAACGCACCTGCTTTGTGCAGTGCACATGGGGGGCATGTGTCTCCCCGGCAGGTGCGCAGAGAACAGGGTCAGGCTGCACTCTGTTGGACAAGCTGTCGCCTTGCATGTCGAGCTAGGGGGCTGGTGACATCAGCGCCCCTGGGCTGTGACCGAGGCGTTTCCGGCAGTGGGTTTGGAGGAACGCCTCCACCCCCAGAGCCTCTCCCTCCCACGCTGCAGCACACGTGATGTGCCCCCTGGGGTCCAGATGAGCGGAACGGGAGTAAAGTCTCATCTTGAAAATAAATGCTCATTGAGATTGGAAGGCTGGGCTACCGCGTCGTGCCCTGTGGCACTGGGGTCCCTGATGCGAGAGAACGGCCCCTCTGATGGTCATGATGTCGGCGTGGAGCTTGGACACACTCGGTACAGGGGTGTGGTTGCTGTAGATACCGCACCAGGGACACAGGAGGACCAAGCTGAGAACGGGACAGGCCTGTCCCATGCATCCCCTCGGCGATGCCCTGAGGCACAGAGGTTGTTTCCCAAACTCCCACCGGAGCTGGCGGAGGGCGCCCTCCTCCCTGCTGCCGTTGGGGGCGTGTGCCGGCTGACGAGGTGGCGCTGGTGGGTGTGTCAGGCAGGAATTTGGCACCGGGAGGGCCCAAGCCTCCCAGAACCTGACGGCCCCGTCCCGGCACCGAGCCTGACCCTCCCCGGGTTCCGGGGTTGAGTGCCCCTCTGAAGCCCGCAGTGCACACAGGACGCGGCCGTCAGTAGAAGGTAAGTTGACAAGAAAGTAGTTCTGCACGAATCCCAGGACAAACCGAGTCCCTGTGCTCACACACACACACACACACACACACACACACACCTCACACACACCCCTTGCACAGATTCCTCAGGTTCTACATGGAATCTGCTCTCAGAGTCTGTCCTTTGGAGACAAACCTCCTCCCTCAGTCACCTGCTAGAGGCGCTTTGATGGGACGGTCACGTCTTCAGCGGTTTTCCACCTGACGTGGCAGAGACGGATGGAAGCTGGGAGGAGTCGGGGTCTGTGAGAGCGGGCGGCTGCACGGCTTTCCCGAAGCTTCTGCCGCTCACAGGTGCCCGTGGCTGGGCTGCCTTTCCCGAGCAGGGGTGGCTCCCAGAACCTACCGGACCGGATTTGGGAATGCTGGTGGCGGGGGGGGGCATTGGGGTCTCCAAGGAGCTCGTGGGCTGTGAGACAGAGAGCCCTCCACCCCGGGGCCGAGCTCCCCGCACCTGCTGCTGCCCTCGGGGAGGCCGAGGGCCTGGACAGCTGCTGCTTTCTGGAAGGTTCTCTGTGGTTTTAGCCCCACTTCAAGCTGCTCTGCTCGTTCCTTTCAGACAGCGTTTGTGTCGGGACTTTGTTTTGTGGTTCCCCGGCCTCTCCCTCCGTAGGTGTCTGCTCATCAGCCCGGACATGTAAATACGTACCTCCCGAGAACCACTTACAGTCCTGTAGGGGAGAGAAGCCACGGAGGCGGTTTGTCAAGTGCAGGGGACAGAGAGGTTCCCGCCGGAGCAGGCGACGCCTGTGCAGGGCTTGTTCGAACGAGACAGAAGCACATGAGCCCACAAAGAAGCCGCTTCTCAGGGGGAGGCGAGGCCTCCTCCCACCCCGTGTGGCGAACGTGTGACAGGCACAGCCACCGGCCCCCTGGACCCGGGAGCGTGGTGCGTGGCCCTGAGTTCGGCCGCACACAGTAGTCACATTTTCAGGTACACGGTGGCTGAATGTACCTACCAACGTTCAGGATATTTCTGGTACTTTCCTTTGGCCACTGTCTCTAATCCCCAAAGAACCAAAACCATTCAACGGACATAATTCCAAGTCCCATCCTGACCAAGCCTTTCTGTGTCCCATCCATGTATGTCCTTGTTCTGCTGTCGCCTGAGCCCGTGACTCACCAGCCCCGCCCCGGACTCCCCCAGGACGTCAGTGACCTAACTCAGCCCGGACGCCTCTGCTGCTCACGCTTCGTGTCGCACAGGCTGCCGGAGGGTCTCTCTTCACCTCGTCGCTCGGGGACTGAGGCTTCGTCTCAGACGGTGCCGGTCACCTCAGCTGTGGACGAGGCCCATCCCCTTTCTATGCCTCACTCTGGACACGACGTCCAGCCGGAGCGCATCCTGTGCCCACGTAACCGCAGGGCCAGGGGCTCAGGCACAAGGTCTGGGAGCCTGGACGCCTCCGCCCCTCATGGCCCGAAGGGTCCTTGCAGGGAAGGGGACTCCGCGGCTCCTCTTGGCTCACAAGTGTCTCCCCTCCTCATGAGTGACTTTTCCCGCGGGTGCAGGTTTCGGTGGGTGTTTCGGGGATCAGGGCGGGGGGTGGGGAGATGCCTGGAGGTCACCTCCAGCCACACAGAACGGCCAGTTCCTGCCTTCAAAGCCCTGGGACTGGCACTGGGGGGCGTGGCCACATCTCCTTCAGCTGGGTCATAAGGGCATAGAGTCGCTTCCAAAAACGAGATTCACCCCTAAGAGACAGGAGCCAGCAGGAAACGGAGGACACACCGGCACGGAAGTGTGAGGAGGATTTGACGAATACACTCTTTGGAGAAGTGAGAACAGGTGAAGGGAACCAGTGAGAGATTTGGAGGCTGGCGGGAAACAGGCAAATGTAGGAGCCTGTTCCTCTCTGCAGGTGGCAGGGGACCGGAAGAGAGTGCTGCGAGTTTCAGAGGCCGCGGAAGAGAGAGCCCGGTCTCCTGCCGTCCTGCGTCACCTTAGCATCGGCCAAACTCCCGTACCAGAGGGGTAGGTGGGGGAGGAGGGAGGGGGGAGGAGGGGGGAAGGGGAGGGAGACGGCAGGGGCAGGGGGAGGAACAGGGAGGGAGGGAGACGGAGCAGCGGGACAGGAAGGGGGCACCGGGAGGGAGGGGCTGGGGCGGACCCTGTGAATGGCCGACCGAAGGCGGGGCGGGGGGGGGTCTTCAGGCTTCGCTCCCCCAGTCCATCAGGCATGGGGGCGTTTTATTCTCTTTCATAAAAAGGGCTTCAAATGGCCCGTCTTCTCCATGAACCCCTGACCCACGTGGTTTTCTCTCCGGCCTCAGGTCGCCCCTCTGTCTCTGGCATTCTCACTGGGGCTGGGGCTGCATGGACACTGTGTGCACTGAGGCCCCTCCAGGCCTTGCCGGTGCCCGGCAGTGCACCAGGCAGGCCCACAGAGCCCCCCGAAGCACCCCTGCCCCCGGGTGGACCACGCACACCCACCTCCGGTCGCTGTTGGGAAGGAGACTCAGGAACAGGGAACACCTGCTCAGTCGCCCCTCCCCCGCTGTATTATTTAGAGACACAGCCCTCTGCCGTGTAGGCCACAGGGCCTGGAAGATTCTGCGGCTCGCTGGGGCAGAGCCGCGTGCTGGCCCGGGTCCCAGGCAGCTCTGTGCCCCGACCCTGTGCCTGCCTCGGCCTCCTCTGGGCTCCTTGGGGACGACTCCAGGAAGAGCTCAGAGGAGCGGCGCTCAAGCCCCGAGACGCCAGCCGGGGTGTCGGGGTGTCGGTGCTCGGAGGGGCGGTGTGTGCGGTCCATAGGGAAACAGTGTGGCCCTTTGATGAAAGCCGTGATGTGCTTCTAGAAGGAAGAGGTTCCTGGTTCATCACGAGTGTCCTAGACGGGCGCGCACGTGTGAGACGGTCCTCCCGCTGGTCGGCTTCCGCTACAATCACAGAGGCGGATGTCGGGCCCCAGGGGTCCCTCCTGAGGCCGAGGAGCCACAGCCCTCCCACAGGGCCCGATGCGGCCGTGCCCGGACCTGGACGGTCTCCACGCGGCCTCGGCCCTGACCCGCTCCCACCCTGTGCAGGTGGGTTCAGCCCGTGGGGCCAGAGCCAGGCTCGCCCGTGGGGCTGGCGGCCTCCCCGCTCTGCCCCCGTGACACTGTCCAAGCGCCACGTGACACGCACGTCTGTCCCTTCGTCAGGAAAGTGAGGAGCGGGGGGCCGTGCAGAGAGAGCGGGAGCCCGTGCCCGCCCTCGCTGGGCCTCAGTCGCACCAGCTGCCCCTTCCCGCTGTGGGCCGCGGGGACAGGTGCCAGGCCCGTGCTCGGTGCCGCGCTCCCTCGGAGGGCTCCAGCCTCCACTTCCACCGTCGCGTCTCCTGAACCGCGAGGCGGGCGCCGGGGCTCCCTCTTTTCCTCTCTCTCCCCCTCAAAATAAATAAATGAACATTAAAAAGTCTTTAAAGGGACGCCTGGGTGGCTCAGTCGGTTGAGTGTCCGACTCTTGACATGGCTCAGGTCACGATCCCAGGGTCATGGGATCGAGCCCCCGTGCTGAGCGTGGAGACTGCTGGTGACCCTCTCTGCCCCTCTACCCCTCTGCCCTCTGCCCTGCTCCTTCTCTCTCTCTCTCTCTCTAAAATAAAAATAAAATAAAAGACAGACTGTAAATATATGAGTTGTTGGATTTTATACAGTTAATCTGTAACTAAGGTTTTCCAGGCCCAAAAATTATGCTTCTACTGTCTCTACAATTTAATTTTACTTACGGGGCGTTTGTAATTCCCAGGCATCTTTATAACGTTACTTTTACAAGTTTGCATTCATTTTTACAGCTCTGTGTGTGAAACTGCTTTGAAGATGGAAAGCACCATATAAGATCTAAGTATTATTATTTTTTTTCTTTAGAAAAGAAGCCGCTAATGTGCTTCCCGGTGTCTGGACGCCGGGAGATCTCGGCCGTGGAGGAGGAAGGCCTGGTGTGGGGGTCAGGGCTCCGTCAGCCCAAAGGGGAGGGAACGCTCACGCGGGTCTCTGTCTGAGGCCTCGGTGTCCGCCAGGGCCTCCCTGGGCTCTGCCCCCGCCCCTGACCCTCGGACTGCACGGCGCCCAGACTGTGGGCAGTCAGCAGCCCGGCTCTAACACGCACGTTTCTCTACATGTGAACGTTCTAGAAGGCGCTTCCCCTGGGCTTGGACACCAGACCCGATGACAAAACCTTGACACCGTGAACACCTGTCTCGACTCTTCGCTTGCCTCTGAGCTGACCCGGAGTCACTCAGTGAGGGGACAGCGCACGGGGCTCCGAGTGGAACGGAGTCTGTTCTCACATGTGTGACATCATGGCCGCTGCCGTCTCTCCCCCCAAACCTGACTGTGCGCTGTCAGAGGTCACAGGCGCCCCTCCCCCAGCACCGGCGTCAGCACACAGGGGGTCCGGTAAGGCGCTGGGCTGTCTGGGTGGGACTTACTCCAATTCAGCCATAATCTTTTCTCAAATCAGAGTTCAGTGATTCACGTCTGAAATCCAGTGGAAGATACACGGGTATGAACAACCGTCTGGTAACTAACAGGACGATTAGCTGTAGGCACCGTGTGGCTTGGATTTGGTGACTGCTCTGGCAAGGGGCCACTAGACACGCCCAAGGTGGCTCCCAGGGTCACAGGCTCGGGCATGACGGGGGCAGAAACGCAGGCACGACCACTGGGAGGAGGAGGGCTGTGGAGTCAAGGTCGACACTGACGCCCATGCGTCCTGCCATCGGGACTCAGAGGGAGCGTCGGGGGCCCTGGGGCTGGAACTCACGTTGGGCTCAGGGGGTTTAAATGAGATTTGGACGTGCTGGGTGGGGGGTGGGGTGAAGGATATTCCCGGCCACCCGTGTGAGTGGGCTCAGGGTGCCAGATTGGAGAGAGGGGCCCGAACAGAGGCTGGCTGGGGAGCGGGGGGCACAGAGGCCCTGGGGGGGCCAGGGGTCTAGAAAAGCACCGTGTGTGAGAGAACGGGAGGGCTTCCGTGCAGACACCGTGGCCCCGCGTGACTCAGGACAGGAGGACATGCCTTCCTCAGGGACTGACAGCCTCTCTGCACAGACCTAGTCCCCAACCTAGGCAGTGTTGCCGCATGGCCCTGATCCCAGAGGCTGATCTGCCCTTCCCACCCCTGCTCTGAGCGCAGCCGCCTCCCTGGTGCTGTGACGCCAGCCTGGCCCTCCCCAAGAACCGCACAGGACCCCCGTGACTGCTCCTGAGCACTGGAGCGTGAATGCACAGGGCGGAGTCAGGCGGTCCCGCACTGGCACACTGCCTGTCCTCACCTGCTGGGGGCACCCCGTGGCTCAGGGTCTCGGGGATACACATTAGATCGTGGTTTGCACAGGGACAAAGCCTTGTGGTGTCGGTCACCAGGTTTGGGGATGCTCATTCCAGCACTGAGCCTCTCTGACTAACGCGCAGACGTCCGTGCCCAGAACTGCAGCCCCGATGAAATCTCCCAGCGCTGGGGACCCGCTCTCCTGGCTCTCCGGGAGCCCGGCCCGCACGGGTGGGCGTCACGTGCAGAGTCCAGAGAGAGGGGGCGTGCTGGGCAAGTCAGCAGTGGCGACTGGGCAGAGGAGGATGTGAGACGGAAGAGGGCAAGATGCCAGTTAAAGCAGCAGTGACGCTGGTGCCACGGGGAGGGAGGCTGCGGGTAAACCAAGCTCAGTTTCCAGTACTGGAAGCAGAGCTGGGGACCGACAGCCAGGACCAGAGGGGTCAGCGGATGGAGAACAAGGAGATGGAGCCGTGGGGTGGGGAGGGTCTGGCCCGACCCACTAACAGGACTCTCTCGGGGGAGGGGCAGGGCAGGGGCTGCAAGGCTGGGGGCGGGGAGCCCCGTCGGATGGCAAGGTGAGCCCACGTGCAGAGCAGACTCGGCAGGACTCCCGCTCAGACCGGGCCACAGGGGCCAAGGGCCAGGCCCCGTTGAAAAGAGGGCTTCCCGGAGGCTGTCTAACATTTGGTCAGAGTCTTCACCATGGAGCGGGCAGGGAGAGGCACTCTCCACGGGGCAGCATTCTCTCCGGAAACTTCTGCGGAATGTTTGCCATCACCGCCAAAACTTCTAACAGGGAGACTTCAGCCTGCTGACAGATCTTACCGGCAGAGCGGAAGGCCGTCTGCCCCACGGGGAGCCGAGGCCCCGGGGAGCACGGCGTCTGTTGTGGTGTCACCTGTGATGTGAGTGACACTCAGCACTCTTCTCTGCACAGAGTCTCAGTATAGACATTAACTCTAAGGACCAAGCCCTTCCATCGGCCACGCAAGCGGATGGGGTGTGAGGCTTTCGGGAATCGGGGGAGGTCACGCAGCGTGTGTGGTTCAGACACGCCCTGGGCCCGTCAGACCCTGGAAGGCAGCCCGCGGATGCCTCTCTGCCTCCTTCCCTCCTTGTGCCGGAGGCCTGGGAGCTGAGTCCTCCCCCTGCCCTCTGCTCACCTGGGGCAGTGGTCTCAGACCTCCGTGTGCACCTGCGTCTCCTGGGGGGCTCACTACACCCCCCAGGATGCCCGGCCTCCCGGTTTCTGGCCCATCGCTCTGGGGTGGGCCCTAGAATTTGTTTTTCTAATACTGACATATGTACACACACATATACACACGCACGCACACATACATACGTTATGCACACACAGACACACATGCATAGAAACACACGTACACACACACACATACACGCAGGCACACACACATGTACACACAAGACACGTATAGGCATATACATACATGCACATATGCACACATGAACACACACACACACACACACAGACTGAATTTTACATTTACTTTCAGGGGTTGTGAATTTCTTGAACACCAGGACGACAACCCTTAATGTCATTGTCTTAAATAAGCAACGAGGGTGCCGTGAGCAGCTCTGAGCTACCAGCGCACTGATCTCTGGAAGGAAGTTCGCCGTGTCCGTGGTCCATAAGAGAAGGCCGTGGTCGGACACTGAGGAGAAGTCGGGGCTTCGTGGCCGGTGTCACCTTGCCGCCTGGGCCACGCGGAGTCAGGCTGGGCGCACGGACGGGCCGGGCAGGTCCCCGAGGGGCAGGGGCCCGAGGAGGGTGCAAGCCGGCGTTCCGCGGCTGCTGTGGCCCCTCCTGCTGCTTCCCTACAGTGAGTGTGGAGTGAGTCTCTCCTCAGGCCGATGGCCGTCCATCCGTCCGGATGCCTCCTTCCTGTCCCAGCCCCTGCCTAGGACCTGCCGCGCCTTCTCCCCGAGAGCAGAGTGAGGAGGCCATGCCCTCCTCTCACGTCTCCTGTGTCCTCCTCCAGCCTCGGCAACGGCCGACCCGGGCCCGTGACAGAGCTGCCGCCACCGAGCGTGCACTGCCATCCCGTCCATGACCCGGAGCAGCCCTGCTCTTCCTGCGAAGAAGCAGAACACGCAACAGGCCTGAGGTAACACCCCCCCTCCGCACACCGCCAGCCGAGCGGCTGCGGGCAAGCTACTCAGCCTGCACCCAGCTTCCGGGGCGTCCAGCGGGGACACGCTCCCTCTCTTAGAGCTCCTGGGAGTGTTTGCTAGGAGGCCACGCGGATCCCTCAGCTTGGAGCCTGGCATACAGTCGGTGCTCAGTGCCTGCCCTTGCCCTTCGCCCGCCGCCTTGCTTCCGCGCTGGGAGTCAAGGTAAACGGCCTCGCCGTCAGCGCAGCCTCTGGAAGCCACGAGACATCGTAAAGCCGTCAGAGCGGGCGCGGACTGCAGCTCAAATTACAGTATCTGTTCGTCGCGTCTTTGTGCCCAAGGCACACTCGGCTGACGAATGTCTGCAGCACAGCATTTGCAAGTGGAATGACACTAAAACACTTTGCAATAAATATTGTGTTTTCTGGTTACTGCACAGGATGTATGATTCGCGCTCTCTCCTGTCTGCGCCGCGTGAGTTATCGTCAGGACTGTTCGCACCAAGTGCTCGTCACGCTCCAGGTCCTTCCACGTCTGAGGGATGTGCCTCCCCTCACTTCAGGCAGGTGCAAAGAGGTCGTGGGCGTCAGAGAAGTGGGGATCCCCGAGGGGGACATTGAGGCAGAGATGCTAACGGCCACACATGACCTGCACCGTGTAGAGCTGGGGACGGGATGGGGGCGAAGGAGACCATCCGTGGCTTCCAGATGCTCAGAGATGACATGGAAGGACCCCCAGGGGTCGCTGAAGATCATCTGGTCGGGAGCCAGTGTGGCCCCCTGCATGCCGGGACCACTACCCTCGTGTCCCAGGATCACAACCCCCCAACTCCCAGCACCACGACCCCCCACATCCCTGGACCACGGCCCTCTGTGTCCCGGGACCATGACCCCCCACGTCTTGGTCCACAACCCCCCCATCCCAAGTCGACGGCTCCCCGCGTACCAGGACCATGACCTCCCATGTCCCTGGACCACAACCCTCATCATCCCAGCACCATGACCCCCCCACATCCCTGGACCACGGCCCCCTGCATCCCAGGTCCATGGACCCAACGTCCCTGGACAACGACCCCCCACGTCCCGGGATCAGGACCCCGCCCCCCTGCAGGTTCCAGAACCCCATGGCTGCAGGTCACATGGACGCAGGCCGGCCCCTTGGAGACCACCTTCGATGGCAAGAGAGGGAGGGAGGGTTTGGTCACAGAAGTGGGCTGCTGCTGGGGACACGGAGCAGATGCACACGGGACTGGACCCTCCATGGCAGCTGCCGGTGGGCAGACGACTCAAGGCGGCTGCTCCGGCACCTGGTTTGGCCCCAAGTCACCTTAGATCCTGAGGCCGGCAGTTTGGAGGGAACGGTGGATTGGAAGGGGACCAGCAAGGATGAACCAGGACCCGCTGGGGAGAGCTGGGCCCCCGCCCGCCCCCACGACCCAGGACCCGGAGGGGACGCTCATGCCGGGAGGCTACACGCGGGTGCCCTCAGAGAAGCTGAGGAAGGAGGCCCACGGGGCGTGCGGTGTGTGGACCCGGGAGCTTCCCGCGCCAGCATGACCGCGGTGCCCGGACCCGCACGGCAGCTTTCGGGGCACGGGGGCGGCCTCCCACTGCCTGCAAGGCCGTGTGCAAACTCCTCCCGCCAGGGAGGACATTCTAGAATGCAGTCAGCAGAGCTGGCACAGAGCAGAGCTGGCACGGGAGACAAACCCTGATCAAATACGGTGAACAGAGCTTCAGACGCAGAGCGGAGTTTACTTTGATGGAGGAGTTTGGAAAATGACTTGGAAACGGGGCAAAGAACCTTCAAACATTTTGTCTTGCTTTCCCAATTAATTGCGCTATTGCAAATCCCGGTGAAGGAAATAATTAAAATTCTTTTTAATGTTTATTTGAGAGAGAGACAGAGAGAGAGAGAGAGAGAGAGAATGAACCTGGGAAGGACAGAAAAAGGGAGACACAGAATCGGAAGCAGCTCCAGGCTCCTAGCTGTCAGCACAGAGCCCGACGCGGGGCTTGAACTCATAAACCATGAGATCGTGACCTGAGCCAAAGTTGGACACCCAACCAATGGAGCCACCCGGGCGCCCCAGGAAATAATTCTAAACAAGGACGCACAACCGTTTTACCAGGGCCCAGCAATGGAAGAGCGGTGTGAATAAATAATTCAATCCGATGGATGAGCTACAAAGGCCCTGACAACGTGTTCGCAGAGCTCGGAGACGCGAGCAGACACGCCTGCTGTGGAGAGAAGTCACACACACACACACACACACACACACACACACACGCGCGCGCGCGCGCGCGCGCGCACCTCAACTCACGTGAGGAACGGACTCCACTCTGTGGGAGAGAAATTACAAAAAAAAAAAAAAGAAGAAGAGAGAGAGAGAAAAATGCATTCTGGCCCCAAAACGGTGGCAGCAGATGCTCCCACCCTTCCGGGCACACACGGCCAGGTCCGCAGTGCAGAGACGGTGCAGCCCCGCACCAGCTCGACGGGCAGAACTCGAGCGTGTCCGTGAAACAGGGAGTATGGCGACAAACGCCGTGTCCTGGAGCCATCTGGAGCCAGGCCCAGGGAGCGAGGGGAACCCGGGGTGAGGTCCCACTGAGCGGGGAAAGGCTGGGGACGCGGTGGGGTCTGGTGGGTCAGAGCGCCCACTGCTGGGGGAGCCGGAGAACGGGCGTGGGGGTGTGCCGGGCACAAGAGCAAGGCTTGGGGGCCATCCGTCCTCAGGGCGAGGGTGACGCCTGGGGAGGAAGACCTACGCGGTGAGGGGCAGCGAGGCGACGAGGCGGGCTGTGGACGGGAGAAGAAGCTAGCGGCAGAAGTTGGGAGCCCCACCGAAGCCTGGCTCTGGACCTTCCAGAAGAAGAGTGTTAGGGATCGGAAGCCACGAACCTCATTACACACGAGGACACGGATGCTCCTGTGACCCTCGCAGGTGCTGGGTCAGCAGTGGACCGTGGCCGTACGAGTGAATCCCCCCAATGGAACTACAGGCAGCACAGGGGAGCCCTCAGCGAGGGGTCGGCCTGAAGGAGTCACTGCCCCAGGGGCGCAGGACAAGGAGAAAGTGCACACCAACCCCGAGCTCTAAAAACACAGAAGAGAAATGGACCAAACTTGGGGCCTCAACAAGACGGTGACATTCAAACAAAGACCAGAGCCACCCGCCTAAAGGTGGAGACCAAACCACAAAGGGCCCCAAAGGGGGGTGCATTTGGGTTAAAAGTAACCAGTAAGGGGCCAGGGCACCTGAGCGGCTCAGTCGACCGAGCGTCTGTCAGGCCGTGATATGACGGTTCGTGAGTTCGAGTCCCATGTCGGGCTCTGCACTGACGGTGCGGATCCTGCTTGGGGTTCTCCCTCTCTCTCTCTCTCCCTCCCTCTCTGCCCCTCCCCTGCTCCCTCACTCTCTCTCAAAATAAGTAAATAAACATTTTATTTTTAAAATTTAATAAATAAGGGGTAACGAGGGACATCTTGAGAAGAGACAAGAGGAACGAGAACAAACAGGAGAAAAGAGAACATGTCGTCGGCGTCCATGATGGGAGACGAGAAACGCAGCCTGTCCCCCCCCGATCTCCGCCAGGCGACAGAGTCAGGGCCGCAGGGTGGGTATCTGAGCTTTGGTCCGGGCGGAGCAGGCTTCTCGTGGCCGCGCCTTCCCGCGCTCAGAACGCTGGCCCCAGGACGAGGGTCCGGAAACCCCGTCCCGTCCAAGGAAGGGACAGACCAACGTAGAAACAGACAGCTCCCCAGAGCCTCCGGGCCAAGGGACCGAGGATCTCAGGAGTGAAAACAATCCGGTGACTTCGGAGGCCACAGGGGGACCTCACGGTCAGGAAAGACTGTGAAGGGTGTGTGTGTGCTAAGACTGTCCCACCAGGCGGGCGCCCGGGACGGGGGAATCCGTCAGGGGAGAGGGCCCAGCAGCGGAGCAGTGAGTGGGGGGCGTCCACCGAGGGGCGGACGGCGAGCGCTGAGCAAGTGCGTCCACACACCTGAGACGAGGAGCAAGCTGGGGACCGTGGTCTGATGGTGGGACGTGAACGCTCATGGTCTGGAAAAACAGAACACGTCCAAATAAGAAGAGGCCGGGGAGAAACGGGAGAAACGGAAAAAGGTTGTAAGACAGGCTCACTGATTGTTATAAAGGACTTCACTTTTATTAACTTTCTAAAACTTTTTTAAATGTTTATTTTTGAGAGAGAGAGAAAGTGAGCTGGAACGGGGCAGAGAGAGAGGGAGACACAGAATCTGAAGCAGGTCCAGGCTCTGAGCTGTCAGCACAGAGCCTGACACGGGGCTCGAGCTCAGGAACCATGAGATCGTGACCTGAGCCAAAGTCGGATGTTTCACCGACCGAGCCACCCAGGCGCCCTGAGACGTCACTTTTAAAAGTGACCTGCCGAACAGTAGAAGCCTGCGTGAGGCAGAGCGGGGGCCACGGGCGTTAAAGAGGACGCTAAGGCAGGGCGCCTGGCAGGTCAGTTGGCTGTGCGTCCACTCTTGATTTTGGCTCAGGTCATGATCCCAGGGTCGGGGATCGAGCCCCACGGTGCTCAGCGCTCAGCACAGAGCCTGCTTGTGACTCTCTCTCTCTCTCTCTCTCTCTCTCTCTCTCTCTCTCTCTCCCTCTGCCCCTTTCCGGCTTATGCACATGTGCTCTCTCTCTCTCTTTTTCAAAAATAAATTACAATAAAAATTCTTTAAATGACATTAGGGTCAAGGTTATCACAGCATAAAATGACAGCCTGTGCCAGATATGAAAGGAGGACTATTCTGAGTAAAGAAGCAAGCGGGCTGCAGACGGAGAGAAGACGGGCAGATGCAGCGTCAACCCTCCTAGCGTCTCAGAGACACGATCGACCGTGTCAGTCATTCCAGCAGGTGCGCCGGGATTATGTCGCCGACTGAAAGGCTTTAAATCGGCCGCAGGAAAAGCCCCAGCTGTGCGGGGGACACGCCCAGGGTCAGAAGTGATTCAGACGGGCTGAGCTGCCCCCCAGGCCGACAGAAAGGACAGGACAGGAGAGGACAGTGCAGGTGAGCGGAAGTGGGGGGAAGCGGGGGGCCAGAACCTGACCCGGAGGACTGAGGCCCCGGATCAAACGTCGCACGGATGTCCGTCATGTGAGTGCCGCTGGTGCAGGTGCAGGTGTGGCCGCTGTTCCCGCCCACGTGCGAGAGGGGAGCCCCCGCCCTCGGCCAGGACTGGAGGGGACAGGAAGACACATGGAGATGACTCCGCAGGGACGCAGCGTCCTCTGTCTCCCGGGGCCGTGGATAGAAACCACCGGAACCACCTAACCCACAAGGCGGCGTGAGCGGACATGCACCGGATTTCCACCTCAGCAGCAGGAGGCATCCTCTCCTTTGTTGGGACGCGGGTCACAGCGCGGGTCCCAGCGGCACCCTCGTGAGCACAGGGGCAGGAGCGTGTCCCGGCCACGGCGCCGGGCTGCCTGGAGTTAACGCCGCTCGTCACCCGGTTTCCTCCCTCTGCATGGTTTAAAGTGTCTGTAAAACAATTCTCGGAGGAACAGAAATACAATCCAAGATGGCAGAGCTTCTGAAAACCAAAGATAACGCCAGCGCAGCACATTAGAACTTCTGGAATACAGTGAAAACAGGGATCAGAGGAAAATTCAGAGTCTTCGACGTGAATCATAAAAACGAACAAAAGTAAAGGACCTTGTCACCTTAAGAGGCTGGAAATAGAATGAGAGACTTTCCTAAAAGAAGGAAATAATAAAGATAAAAGGGCAAATCAATAAAGAAAAGAAATGTAGAATTTATAAATACAAATGCTAGTTCTTTGAGGAACGTAACAGATAAACCTGCCAGATAATCTAATTTTAAAAAAGAGAAAGTGGAAATATGCAAAGGAAGAGGGACAGAGCTAAGAGCCCAGCGCCCTCCCTGGCGGGGGGGGAGGGGTCCGTTCCCACCCCTTCTCGGAGTCCCACCCACCCCGGAGCCCCAGCCCGCGCCCCCACCCAGGTGTTCTTCGGGACGCCCTCCTGCAGACACAAAACGCAATGCTTCTGGTCACTGGAGACAGGCCGCTCTTCGGAGACCGAAATGTCAGGATTCAACCACCAAGATGGACCTGCTGTCCCCGCCCCCCCCCCCCCACCCTGCACCTGAGCTGTGGCTGCAGGTGTGCAGCTCGGGTCACTAGCACTTCCAGACCACTGGCCCGGATGCAGTGTGCGCTGGGTGTGCTGCCCGCCATGTGGATCCACGCATGTACACGGGATCACGGCTCACGGAAGAGAACGCATCTGAGCAGGCGCGTGTGGCCGCGATTCCTGTATTCCAGAATAAACAGCAAAGTGCCATTTCTGGACTCCGGCGAGAGGCTGGGTGAGAAGCCACAGCACGCTCTGCGTTTCTATTAAAGCTCTCAGTATTTCCGAGACCTTCCCCGTCATCAAATATACGGAAATAGCATGTGCCCCAGGAGTGGTCATAGATGTTGAAAGACTGTTTTACCTTTTTCTTTTAATTATTTATTTTTGAGAGACAGAGAGTGGAGCAGGGGAGGGTCAGAAAGAGAGGGAGACACAGAATCTGAAGCAGGCTCCAGGCTCTGAGCTAGCTGTCAGCACAGAGCCTGACGTGGGTGTTGAACCCATGAACCACGAGATCATGACCTGAGCTGAAGTCGGCCGCTCAACTGACCCAGCCACCCAGGCACCCCAACTGTTTTATGTTTTAACTTTTCACTGAATGTTACGGAATCTTAGAAATGGGCACAGCAATTCAAACTCACTGCCCGATAACCCATCGAAGGTCATCTTCCTACGAGAAAGCAACTAACCCACTTTACTTAAACCCAATCCATGGAGTTTGAGGCATGTTGCGCTCTGCCTGTCTTTCCCGCCACACAAGGGGAAGGGTCTGTACACACAGCAGCCGCGGACGACCAGGGGCCGGGGGCCGGGGTCTGACCCCAGGTCCACCAGCAATCCGCCCCAGGTGCCGGCCGCTGGCCTCAGCTCTGGGGGCCTGGGCACTCCAGGGACACCAGAAAGCATCTAGCTAGGATTTCTCTGTGTTTCCGGCTCTAAGATTCCAGCTTCTTCAAATCTCACAGCTGGGAAGGATTCGCATAAAAGCTGCTGGCTGACTTAATAAGAAATTCTGGTCTGTGGTTCCCGGCTCTGAGCCAGCAGGCTGGCGGGGAGCCCGGCTTCAGGCTGGGGAGGTGGTGACACGCAGGCCATCCAGCACTTGGGATCCTCAGAAATCTGCAGAGACTCAGAGACGGTGGATGACAGACCATCGCTGTTTGGCCAGGACGTCCCTGGCCTTGGGGTTGAGAGTCCCGCGTGTCGGGAGACTCCCGCACACCAGGACGGGGTCCCTGGGGCTCTCTGCGGGGCACGCATGCCTGTGGCCACGGTCCGTTCCGATGCACGAACACGTATGCAGCCGGCCGTGTGCCCAGCCCCCCGGCGGTGCAGGCACGTGTGGTCACAGCCCTCGGTGTGATCTTCGCACTCCCAGAGCCCTACAGACGCTCCTTAGAGAAGGCGAGACAGGCCACGGGGGCTGCGGACCCTCACCCTGATCGTGACCGAGCTACATTTTCTCTTGATGAAGACAGCAGGAACCCACCGGAGGAGCGAAGTCCTGTTTGACCCGCCTCTAACGTGCACCCCACGTGCTCATTTCTGCTACGGCCGCTCAGGTGCAAGATCCCCTCTGGCCGAGGGACTGGCCCCGTAGCCCGGGGGCCCCACCCCTGCTTGGTCCTCACTTCCCAGCATTCCACTGTGGCCACAGCCGTCACCGTCCCGGGGGACATTCCTGAACATGCCGGAGAGCCGGGGTGACCCTGTGCGGGGACACAGGAAGGAGCCGAGGGAGAAGATGAACCACAGGGAGGTGTCCACAAAGGTTCAGCCCACCGTCTCTGCAGAGTGAGGGTCCTTCAGCCACAGCCTGGTGAGGGGGGCGCCTGCACTGGACGGGCCCTCCGGGAGGGAGGTGTCATCCTTGGCCAGGACAGGCCTGAAGACAGGGCCGACCGCTGACAGCCATTTTGTGGTAGCGCCGCTAGAAGCCATGGGAATACAGCTGGATCCCGCAGGGGCCCCGGGTGGCACATTACGGCCCCCACAAGGGTTATTTCCTGAAGCAGGAATCCGATCCTGTTGTAGGGTGAAGACAGGTCAAACTTCATTCTGCAGCCTGCAGGGCTCCCCATGCCGTCCTCTCCTGCCACTCTGGCATCACCTCATCCCACCTGGTCTCTGCCAGCCACGCCCCTCCCCTGCCCCACTGCTCCCTGCAGCATTCCTCTCCCAGCAGGTGCGTCCGAGGTCACCCACCACGGCAGGCACTGGGACACCTCTGTGTCCCTGGGGAGCTGAGTTCCGCTCCTGAAGGGCTGGTCTTTCCACAGGGGCCCCAGGGTCCTCTCGCCGGCATGTCTGGTCTCCCAGATTTGCTTCCCGCCCCTCCTTCCAAGCTTCCGCGTCCCTGTCTTTCGGCTCCGAGCCGTGGCTGTAGGGCTGGACGCCGCCCCCACAATCCTGCTGCCTCCAGTCCGCCCTGCATGGCTCTGCCCCGTTTCCAACTGCACAGATGGGTTTTAGCCTCTACGTGACTTTTTCTTAGCTTCCTCTTCATGATTTCTTGTTCCATTTCTGTACCTGCACCGACCTCTAAACTCTTACTGAGAAACACAACATAAATATTGCAACATACTTTTTTTTTTTTTACAGAAAATGCATTTCAGAGAAAGACGTTTCCTGATTTTGCACAGTGTTCCTTCCCATCCTTAGGAATTGTGGTGTCACGGGCTCCCTGCGGTGACACTCGTTTCCTCCATGGTGCACCCACATAGAGGGTGAAGGGGGCCACCGGTGCGGGTCTGTAATGGCTGCGACCCCCTGGAGCCCCTCCCCCAAGTGTGAGTGGTGCTGAGCTCCAGGAAGGGTCTGTGCAGCTGACGTTCAAACTCCTTCCGGCTCCTCTGCCTCTAGCTGAAATCCCCGGAGGCTTCCTGTGGACGGGCGGCACGCTTCCACACATCTGTCCTCACAGCAGACCTCCCCAGGCGTGTTGGTGCCGTTGCTCACTTCCATGAGCCCGGCACTGGGGAGGCGTCCTTTGAAGACCGTCCTTGGGCCACCATCTTGCCCGGGAGCTCCACACTCTTGCTACAGGCTTTGAATCCACTTGCAAGGCAGCTCCTCCCCGTTGGCGGCCTGGGCATGAGGAGCCTCACTCAGCAGGCACCGTGTCCATGAGCACCTACCACGTGGTAAGTATTGTGCTCAAGGTTAAAGACCCCGAGTTGAATCAGACACGCTCTCCTGGCCTTACAAGGAAGAGACATCTCTTCTAGGCTGTTCCTTCCACCCATTATTGAAAAAATCCCCTTGGCCTAAGGGTGACCAACAAAGAACACCACAGCCGCCAAGAGCGGAAGCCTGCAAAGAGCTGTCATCTTCCAGCGGCCCCTGTGCCCGCTTACACGGCTCAGTAATTTCCAGACCACGCCGCTCACTGCTTCTGTTTCTGCTGAAGCATCTCCTCCCACCTCGTTCCGACTCACTCCTCCACTCGCCACCCCGCTACGGATGCTCACTAATGATATTCTGTCACAGTGGAAATCAGATGAATAGATGCTGCGCGCAAATGGCTTTTCATCATATTTACTCTTTTTTTTTTAAACAATGAAAGTAAGTACTTTTCTCAATAGAGTAAAATCTGAAAAACGAGACCATCTGAAAGCGTAAATACAAGCCCCGAGAGTGTTCCCTCGCCTCCTCTCCTTTGCCCATGATTCCCACGGATGGGAGGTGCTGCGTCGGGATTTTGAGGCATTAATTCCAACCTCCCTCATTTCCCTTTGAGAAGACATGGATTTTGGCTGCATGGGATTCTACTGAGCCTCTTTTTAATGTGAGAATATTCTCGACAGTAACTGGCTTCATCCAGATATTTGAGAATGGAAACGTACGTCAGATGCATTGGTAAGGCATTATGTTATGAGAAGGCGTCCAAACATGGTGGACGTTCTCAACCCAACACCAGTTCCTTTCCATCCAGACACCGGGCAAGAGTTGCCCAAAGTGGGTCTGCCGGGAAGGAGGGATCGTAAGCCTAGTTTCCGGGGGGAAACGGCCACATTTCTTACCCACCCTGGGTGGTCTGCGGGAAAGGCAGTTTGGGAGGGTGCCTGACAGACATCCCTGGTATGGAAGGTCAGTCCCCTGCTGCAGAAGAGGCAGGTCCCTCCAGGCCCAGGTCTGGGAGAAGCAGGAGAGCCCAGCGTGGATGTGGGTGAGAAGCCTGGCACCAGGCAGCCTTGGCTGCATCGCTGGGATCGATCCTGCCAAGTCCCTCCCCTAGATTGTCTTCTGCCCGTCACCTGGCTTTGTCAGGGTATTTGAACAAAGCCTGATCCTTTTTCCAGCTCCTGATCCTTTTCAATGAAAGGGGCTTTGATGAACTCCTCTAACACCATGAGTGAATTTCTGAGAAATGTCAGCACCGATGTATTTGGCCATGTAAACACCGGTTGCCTTATTTATGTGCAAACACAAGAGACAGAGGTGAGTCGCTCTCCACCCCTCACCTTGATGATGAGCGAAGATGCATTTAGCTCATTTCTCTAACAGAGCATGACTTTTGTCCCTACATGGTGGCTTGTTTCTATTAGCTTATCTTACTTTACACCTGTGGGGGAAGGGGTCAATATGAACTATTGCTGAAATTTGTCCTTAATACCAGCAACCACAAAGGCAATGCCGTGCATCACCATGCAGCCCCTGAGCTCCGCCTCGCTGGGCTTCTGTCATTCCAGTCGTGATGTGGGACTGCACATCTGGCTTCTCCTTTCTCATCCTTCAGCCTGGAGCCCCTCCCGGGCACTGGGATATGGCTGTGTGGAGCTGGGGAGAAAGAACTAGCTCTTGCTCTTCATTCTGGTGAAGGATGTAACCAAATAAAACAAAAGGGAGAAGCTGAGCGGTGCCAAGGACATAGTCCATGTTCTGAGGCGCCGGAAAGATGGTCCTCTTCAGAGGGAAAGGGAGACGTGGTCTGAAGATCAGTGTTGTGTTGGTGCCAGATTGCATTTACAGACTTGCCCTTGGTGAGGCCCACAAGCACAGGGGGCAGACCGCAGTATGTCCACCGCACAAAGGGAGAGACTGAGTTTCAGAGATGTTTCGAGAAGTCGTCGGATTGGTGGGAGTCAGAGCTGAGATTTGGTGTTAGAGCTGACAGGAAAACCCGCGCCCTTCCCCTCCACGCCCTGCAATGGGAGAGAGGTGGAAACAAAGTGCTGATGAATAACCAGGAGCCCGAGATGGCAACCGGGATGAGGAGGAGACACAGCTGCTGCAGAGAAACTCTGTTCTCTCCCAGCAGAGTCACATCTGCAGCGAGGGAGAAAGATGGGAGGAGGCGTGCTTGCATAGAAGATGCTAGAACACTCAGAACACAAACGCTGTGTTGTCGAGGAGGGAGGACTGTCACCACCAGATACAAGCAGCTGTCGAGGCCCACGTCCAGTGTGGGTAGAACTCTACAATAACATTGTCGGAAGTATGAGTTGTGACACCCTATAAAAAAGGGGTAAAATGTGTTCACTAAGTATAAGTCAAACCAGATAGAACTTCTTTCTTTGAGGAAAAGGTCACTGAATCCCTGGTCCCCAACAGGGACATGAGAATCCACTTCCCGCATGCTGGTCAGGCATCAGTCCCTCAGAATGACCTGAATTTTTCCCTCTGAAGGTCAGATGGGGGGAAGCCGTAAGTGTGTAGCTAGGAGAGAGACAACTGAAGAAACTTGGAGAACGGATTTCAAAAGCTGGAAATGTTGCCATCTGGGAAAAAACATCAATTCACTCCTCAGAGCCCATTGGCCACTGGGTGGAAATTACAGGGAAACAAATTTCCGCCTTACTTAAGAGACACTTTTCTAGCAAACAGCAGTTGTTTCTTGCTAACAAGGAGATTCCCTCCATCACTGGAGATCAGTCAGAGGATTAAAGGCCATTGTTTTTCATGGACGATTGTCAGGGAACCAAATATTTGATGGGCTATTGACCCAACCTTGAAAAGTCCTTCCAAAATGAGACCTCAAACAGAAGCATCCGAAGAATTGTCAAATGTGGGGGATTATCTTGAGTTTTGCGGAGAATATCCAAGACCCTTCCCACTGGAAAGAGTGTCAGAGGGACCCTAGAGGGTGAGAACTCAACTGGACAAATGACCCAGGGGCTCAGCAAACAGATTCTGGACCCGCACTGCTGTCCGCACACTTGCTGGGTAGCATCCGGCAGATCTCTGAATCCAGATCTGCTTTCGTCTTTGTGCGGTGAGGAGATTGGCAATGAGACCCTCTTCCTCATGGGTGTAAAGAATGACAGAGCGTCTGTCAATCAATGAGCTGTCACAGACAGGAAGGGCGTTGGGGGTTAGGAGATGGCATGGGGTTGGATGAAAGAGAACTGAAGGTGTAGAGCTGTCTTCAGCTGCCAGGATTGCAGAGAGCCCACCGGAAATGCAAATGGCATCTGAAAGGTGGGTGGATACTTGCTGTCGCTCATGGAAGAGTGGGGCCTGTGACTGGAAGCTGAGGGCCTGTGACTGGAAGCTGAGGGCCTGTCTTTAAATGCAATGAACTTCTCGTAGAAGCAACTGGCAGTCACAGACCAGAGACTGGCCAGCCAGAAACTCAACGTGAACTCAGAATAGTTGTCCAAAGAGAGGAGGGCCCAGGCCAGAACCCTTGGGACAGCCACAATGGTCACCTCTAACAAGAGGCTGGCCCCCCAGCCTGCTGGGGTTAAGACCCACCTTCCTTCTGAGCAAGGGTGGAAGTTATTCCCTGGACTTCTCCCCCTACCCCAGGCCGTGCGGCCAGTCCTGCCCACCCACTCAGCTCTGCCCAGCTGCCCCCGGAACCTGCAGGAGCCGCCATGCCTAGGCCTCATGCTTGCCTCACATCCATACCTGTCCCCACCTGCTCCCTGGGCTCTGCAGTCCATCCTGGGCGCTAGCTGGAGATGACCTGGGACATCACTGGGGAAGTCAAGGCCTCGTCATTGCATGTCTATGGGATGAGATTCCTGTAATGGCAGCAGCCGAGTTAGGTCACGACATCATCGGCCTGAAAAGCCTCCGCCTCCCTCTTCCCCCGGTCAGTCTCCTTTGGACATTAGGAATGAATGACAACGCCTCTGTTCTTGACTCTCCATCATTCCAGATTCCGGATGTTTGCAGAACTGCTAAATCCGGTGATGTCCTGTATCTTGGGGCCTTACTTGTTAACATTGATGAGCTACAACTACTCACTTGTCGATTCTCCCCTTCATCTCTGTCCTCCTTTTTTTCCTAATAGCATTTAATTCTTTTCGTACTTAATATTTCACTCACTAGCCCTCACTCTTTTCTTACACTTATGAAGAAGCGTCCCAAGGGCCGGATCTCTGTTGATTTGTCAAGGGCCAAGAGCAGGGAACAGAGCACGGTATACATGGTAGGTCCTCAATAAATCAACTGATGAGTAATAAATACACTGAAAAGCAAAACGTGTACAAGTGGGTATGGTAGACCACCAGTTGCATAAGAGAGTGATACCATAATATTTTTTATATATGCACAGTGTGCTTCTGGAAACATCCTGGAAACTCATCAGCAGTGGGTGGTAGGGGTCCCTGGGCAGGAGACCTGGTCTTCAGAGACAGGATTGGAGGAGATTTCTCACTACGATGCCTTCTGAGTTTTTGGATTTTGATGATATGAGTCTATCACCTAACCATCAAATTAAGTATATTTTAAAAAGGAAAACATAAAGCTTGTTTTGGGGAAAATACATGGTTACTGATTAAAGAACTCTCAGTGGCTTGAATGCAGATCATTCTGCAATGATACTGATGTTGACCATTATCCTAATGGCCCTGCTTCTATCAACAAACAGCCTATTAACTTTCGGAGGACAGGGAGCCAGCCCAGAATCTGTCTCCCACAGGGCCTAGCGTCAAGCCCGGGCTTCTGAAGCATTTGTGCCGGTAGCGATTATGAAGGCACAGAACCAATTTGTATGGAGAAGTATATGGCCTCTTGCTAGAGCGGCACTCTGGGTTCTGAGCCACAGAACGGTGCTCCGGGCCCCAGGCCAGCTGCTCGGGGACAGGCACACACGTGGAGAGCCGGGGCCCTCCGACTCGGCCCCCGGGGGCCACACACCCCCGCTTAGGCTGCAGGATCCACAGAATCTATGGTAAAAGAATTCTGATCCCGGCACTCCAAGGCACTATTGGTTATATAGCCTCCAAATAAAAGCAAACATGGATCAGAATTTATTTTATGTCAAATTTTATTGTAGTTATAAACCCTATCAGGGCTGGAAAGTGCCGTGACATTAAATCTATCCACACGGCAAGACAGAACATCAGGAAGGGGATGAGTCTCATTTGCTAGTTTTATTTGATCGTTGGTGTGCTGAGAAATTAAGTCGCCCCATTTCCTAAATACGCCAGAATACACATTGAATTTTTGTCTTGTGGGCCCATCAGGACAGTGAGCTTAAATGCTTTTTCCAGAGCATTTCAAGTCATCACTCAATGGCCTGAACTTTTCTTGGTTTGGATATTAGTTTTGAACCCGAATCAAAATTAAGAGGCTATTGCTAAGCAGGCTAACCCTACGGTTCTCACCCCTGCCGAGACACAGGGCTTTTAAAAATTTTTTTGATGTTTATTTATTTTTGAGAAACAGAGTCAGAGCATGAGAGAGAGGGAGACACAGAATCCGAAGAAGGCTCCAGGCTCTGAGCTCGCTGTCAGCACAGAGCTGAACGTGGGGCTCAAACCCACAAACCGCAAGATCATGACGAGCTGAAGCCGGATGCTCAACCGACTGAGTCACCCAGGCACCCCAACACAGGGCTTTTAAAACACTGATGGCTGGTTTCCCAAACCTTTCTGAGGAGCAGCAGTCACGGGGGTTTAAAAACTATTCCCCAAGGGATTCTGCTGCAGAGAGTGTCTGCCACAGCCACGGACCTACGCCAACGTGTCTCACAGGAAATGGGCACCCAAGTGCCTGGGGACCCGGTTGCAGGGTGCTTTCTGGATCAGTAATGCGGGTGGGGCCGAGACTCTGCGTTTCTCACCAGCTTCTTGAACCAGATGCGCTGAGGACCAGACAGGTCTCCGCACCGAGGCAGGGTCTGGGCACGCTTCCCGAGGGCACCGGGCCCGTTCAGGCCTCTCTCCACGGCCACGGCGTCCCTGCAGAGGCACCACGGTGAGAAGGTGAGGCTCTGCACGGCCCCCAGGCCCCCACGTGAGGGTGTACGTCGTGACTTTGGGATCTTCCTATAACCAGAACCACTCCAACTGGGAGAGCTAAACGGCAGGGCTTGGGGGGAAAATGTACTAACAATGACCCCATTTCAAATCACGCTGGGCGGATGGACCCCCCACCCTGGGCTTCCCGGCCGGCACCCGCCTTTTCACTGAGCCTCCCACACCCTGCACAAAGGACTCACTTTGGATAACAAGCGGCTGGATGATCAGCGTGGGCACCTGATAAGAAAATTACATCTTAGAACATTTCGGCCGGCGCACAATTACAGGATATTTAACAACTCAGTGGTGCTGATATAAGCGGCGGCTGTGGAGTCCGTTAAACCCTGGTTGCAAAGGCAGGACCGGCCGGGCACGACTGTCTAGAGGGAAACAACGTGCTTTCCAGGCTCATCCCCCTTTGCAATCTTGGCAAACTTCACCAAGCATTTGAAGAACCGTTGAGCACTTAACGAAATAATCTTGAGGACTTATCAGCAAAACGGAAGGAGGGTGAGATCAGAACCACAACACATCCACTGTGTCCTCTGTGGCGGCGTGTCCGCTGAAGACGGCCGGGGATGGTGGCTGAAGGGGAGGGGACCCAGCACACCGGCCAGGAGCTGCGGCCCCGTCTCGGTCCCTCCATGCACTCGCCGCCACAGTTCCGTGCAGAGCTGACCTCCAGGTCGTCATTGACTTGCAGTCTTTCTGCACAGCTGAGAGGTCACAGACAGGCTTCCTCCTGCAAGAACCCCCCTCGGACCAGCAAACAAGAGCCATGTGAGTCTCGAAGGAAGACAGAGTTGTCGAAGATTAGGGTCTTAAAAAGAGTGCCAAGTGTTACAAGAGCCCATTATTTTCTCATAGAAAATGTTCCCTTCTCATTTCAATGTTGTCAAGTGATGGATAGCAGTAAAATAAAATAAGTAATGATATGAAAAGGATTCTCTTACGCCCAGATCACCACCAAGACCACCTCTCCACCTCTCTGTCTTCTTGGTGAGAGGTCCTGGTGGGTGGATGAGATTTCTGCTCCATGTCTGCCGCCCACCCGCCTGGCGGGTGCACCTGCCTGGCCGGGGCGGGGGGCAGGGTGGTCTGGGACTGGCTGAACCAAGACAGAGAGGTCTCTGCCTCTTCCTGGAGAAAAGGGGGCTTTCCCAAGGGCAACAGAAGAGTCGTGAAAGGTGACGAGGCCTTTTCTAGGCGTAGAGAAGGGGGGACTCATTTCCAATAAGAGCACTCGCCAGTCTGGAGCTGTCGTTCTGAAGAAGAATCCAGAACAGTGTCAGCACAGAGTAGATCCTCAGTCAGTGTTTGGGGGGAAATTGAGGAGTAATTATAATCTGGAAAAGAATTTGAAGTGTGAATCCTGAACTTTTGATTGAAGAAGTCTCTCCAAAGGGAGGGGAAACTCCTAAAAGTCAAAGTATTTGATTCATCGAGATGTAGATTAGAGTCTTATTTATGAAGCTAAGAGTTAAAAATAAGTATTTGACAACATACAATGGAAAACACATTCAGCAAAACAGGTGTGGTCTTTAATAATGTTTACTGAGCATTTCTTGTTTTCTGTTGATGAGAATGTAAATGGTCAAAAAAACATCAGGAAGGTTTGGCAGCTAGAATCCAAGAACTTAAAATATGTTCAAAAGCATTTCATCCTCAGGGATGGATCCTAAATATGTAACCAGACAAGAACTTCAGACCATCCGTGCAGGTGCGCTGACTGCGGATCTGATCGTGCCACTGCTCCCAGAGGCTGATGTGGGGGGTTGGGGGGGTAGCAGAGCAGCGAAGTTCACGGCAAAATGAGGCCCAGGGAAGGAGGCGCCCCTCCGACGTGGTCACGGACCAGAAGGCTCTGTGCTTCTCGCTCCCCGTCCGCACCGTGGGGTCAGCGGCGATGCCTGCTCTGCGGTATCCTTAACAGACTTCGTGGGGTCAGGCCTGGGGGGTGCTTAGCAAGTACCCGTGGGGGGGGCACATATGACAGGCTGTTCCTCGTCCACAGGGGACAGCACGCGGTGAGATTACACTTATTCTAGAAGAGGATGTGCCTTGCTAGGAGAATCCACCAGGACACAGGGCCGGTGAGCAGCCTCTCCACTGCCTCCAAGGCTTACACCTTGCCAATGGCATCTCAGACCGTCCTCACAAGTGTCCCTTCGTGTGGGACTCCATTTCCAGAGTCAAACAGCTCACCTATGTTCACACTGAAGGTGACCATCAGAGCTGGGATTTGAATCCAGTTAGACTGCATTCATTCAGCAAATATTGAAAAACTGCTTTTGCCAGAGGATGTCATAAACCCCAGCAAAGTACTAATGCACCAATCCCCCAGAGTGCTTCTCTGCACCAGGAGAAGACAGACAATGAACAACAAATACATTAAGTATGCAAATTATAAAGTATGTTAGAAGATGACAGATGCGGGTGGGGAGCAAAACAGAGCAAGAGAGAGAGTTGAGTGAGAGCGTGAAGGTAGATCTCATTGAGAAACTGACGTTTGAAAAACACCTGATGCCAATCAGGAAGTGAGCCAAGCAAAGGCCAAAGGGCAGGTTACCCCAGGCAGAGGGAGGCCCAGGGCAAAGGCCAAAGCAGGAGTGAGCCTCGTGTGTTTGAGGCGGCAGGTCAGTGTGGCCAGAGCTGTGTGAGACTTGGGGACGGCCATGCGCGTGGCAGTGGAGAGGTAACGGATCTCTGAAGGACCTTGTAGATGGTCGCAGACTTTGA
This sequence comes from Mungos mungo, assembly GCA_004023785.1. NCBI lineage: Eukaryota > Metazoa > Chordata > Mammalia > Carnivora > Herpestidae > Mungos > Mungos mungo. The sequence goes on along the minus strand of PISW01006164.1, from coordinate 10,842 downwards.
CTTTCACTTTGAGTAAAGGGAGGAGCTGTTATTGTGTTTAAGGTGACGTGATCCGGCTTTCATTAAAAATCTTCCCGGCTCCCATGTAGAGAATGTATCACAGGGGGCAAGGGGCAGCAACAGGGGCAGGAAGCAGTGACGGCGTTTTGTTACGCTTTGAAGGGGAGCAAGTACAGCTTGCTGATGGGTTAGATGTGGGGGTGGGAGAAAGCGGAGCCAATGACGACCCCCGAGTTTTGGCCAGAGCGAGTGGAAGGCAAGTGTGGCTGCAGAGAGTGTGTGCGGTCTCCAGACGCCTGCGTGGAAATGCCGAGCCAACTGCTGGATGTCTGACTTGGAAGCACTGTAGACGGAAGAGCGTCTGGGGCACCCTGGCCTCAGGGGGGCAGGGACCAGAGGAGAAGCCAGCAAAGGACACTGGGAGGAAGGAGCGAGGGGGGAGATCCAAGCAGAAAGACAGGCAGCGGTAGCCGGGAGCCTTCCCCACGCCGTGGTGTCCCCGGCCTGTCTCTGCTCAACCAGAGAGACGCACTTCTTGTTGGATGAGGGGATTTGCTCACCCAGACCCCAGGGGACAAGACAAAGTGGGAGGCAAGTGGAAAGACACTAAGTCTGCTGGAATAATACAGCATTAAGGTTTCTGGAATAATTGTGAAATCAGACATCTCAGTTGAGTATAATTTGACATGTATCAAAACTTCCTTTTTCACAGGCAGGAAAAAAAGAATCTTCAAATCCCTTAGAAAAAAGTTTTGCCCGTGGCAAAGAACATTATATAAATGTTCACTCTGCCAGAAATTTAGATTGTTTTCGATGTGAAATGCAATTTGTCAGCTTCAGTGTTTTCGTATCCAAGACAACGGCTTCCAGGACGGGAGCGGAAAACATCAAGGCAACATTACCAAGAAAATGTGCTCATTAAGAAAAGCTATAAAAGTGAATAAGTAAATAACTGTGATTAGCTACAAGTCTCTCTACCCTTATCCCAGGCCGAGAAAGTGCACTTAGGTGTTGTAAAGAGCCAAAGACATCAGTTTGTCAATGTCCGTTAAATACGTTGTTTGAGTTGTTACCGCAGTTGCCCTGAGTCTGTAGATCAAGTTGGAAGAACGGGCATCTTGACAATATCGAATCTCCATGAACGTAAAATCTCTCTCCTTTTATTTAGTTCTTCTTTGAGTTTGTTAATCAGTTTTATAATTTTCCTCATACAGATTTTGTACGTGTTTTGTTAGAGTTATACCTATGAATTTCATTTTTTAAAGTAATAATGTAAATGTTGTGGTTTTCATTTCACAAGTCATTTATTCATGGATGAAATCTAGGAAAGCAGTTGACTCTTGTCGATTAACCTTGTGTCCTGAAAACTTGCTATAATTACGTATTCATTCCACAAGGGCTTCTTTTTGTTGTGGTGGTTGATTCTGTTGGATTATGTATGTGGATGATCATGTCATCTGCAAATAAAGACAATTTTATGTCTTCATTCACAATCTATTTTCTTTTTATTTCCTTTTCTTGCCTTATTGCATTAGCAAAGACTTGCAGTGTTATGTTGAAAATCATTATACTGCTCCTGATCCTAGTGGGAGAGCTTTGACTTCCTCACCTTTAAGTATAATGTTAGCTGTAAGGTTTTTTTTGGTATTGTTTTAAATCAAGTTTAGGAAATCCCCCTCTACTCCTAGGTTACTGAGAATTTTAATTATGAATGGGTGTTGGATTTTTATCAAATGCTTGGCCTGAGTCTGTTGATTGGATCATGAGCTTTTTCTTTTTTCATCTGTTGGTGCGATGGATTACATCTAGATGATTTTTTCAGTGTTGACCTAGAGTGTCATACTTGTGATAGATCATGGTCATGGGATATAATTCTTTTTGTACATTGTTGGATTTGATGTGCTAATATTTGTTGAGGTTTGTGTCTATGTTCTGAGAGATACTGGCTGTCATTTTCTTGTAATGTCCTCAATTTTAGTGTAAGGACAGAATGACTTATGGGATATTCCCTTTGTTCCTATTGTCTGAAACATATTGTAAAGAACTGGTGTAATTTCTTCCTTAAATGTTTGGTAGAATTTACTAATGAACCCATCTGGGCTTGAAGCTTCCTGTTTTGGAAGGTAATTAATTATTAATTCAATTTCTTTGATAAGTATAGACCTATTTAGATATTGTATTTCTGCTTGTATGAGTTTTGATTGATTGCATCTTTCAAGAAATTGCTTCATTTCAAATAGGTTACCAAACTCATGGGCATAGAATTTTTTATAATGTCTCTATATTATCCTTTCAATACCCATGGGCTCTGTAGGGATGTCCTCTCGTTTAGTTTTGATATTAGCAATTTGGGTTTTCTTTCTCTTTTTTCTTTGTCTGACTAGCGGCTAACTGACTGTGTTGATCTGTCCGATAAGCCATGTCTGGTTCGGAAGTTTGTTCTGCGTCTTCAAGTTGTGTTTTGTTCTCTGGTGCGCCCTGTAATTTTTCTTGATAGCGGAACGTGATGTACTGGGTACACGGAGCTGCTGCAGACAGGCCGTTCGTGATGCTGTGGGGAGCCCAGCGAGGGAGAAGGCTCCCCAGCACCACGGTGAGGCCTCTGGATGGAGAGCTTCCAGTGTTTCTAGGCTTTCTCTTCTGGGACAGGTTGGCTCTAGCGGGCCGGTGATTTCCCTTCCTTGGGCTGGTTAGCTACTTTCCGCTGGGGCAGGCCTTGTTGGGAACAGAATGCTCTCACATTCCAGAATTGTTCCTTCTCTCCTCCGGATGACGGAAGCCTGAGCAGGTTTTCTCTGATATTTATTGTCGGAGTCTGGTGGAGCTCCTGGAGGTAAATCTCATAGTGTGGGGGGCTGTCCTCTGACTGGGTCCCCCCAGACTTTCTCCTTATAGAGTAGGAACTGCACTTTGCCTCCAGCAAGCAATTCATCAATTACAAGTCAGTTGTTTCATGTACTTTTAAATTATTTTTCTATATCGACTACAAATTTCTCATCTAATACAACTGGAAAACGCTACAAGCTCAACTATAGTGGAACAGAACGTGTTTGTACCACACGTGACCAGTGCGTCCAGAGGGCGTGACAGCATGTTGCTGGGGCCCAAACTTCTTCCAAGGACCAAAGACCTTTGTCCAACGTTCTGGACCAGCCAGGACAGGACCGGGGCCAGACCCTGGGCCTCAGGATGAAAGCACAGTGGAACTTGGCCAGCATGGGCTGGCCCGGGCTCAAACCCGTGTGGCCGCAGGAGGTGGAGAGCACCGGCTTGGGGAGCTGACAGGCCCGAGGACCCAGGGCAGGTGGACGTGGAGGGGAGGAGGGAGAGTCCGCCCGGAGGGCTCCCTCCCTCCCGCACTGCTGAGGTCCTGGGCTTTGGGATTTCAGAGTGTAATCGAGGTGAAGAGAAACAATGAGAACTCGCCTATTTCCAATGGTTTTGTTAAGTTTCACTGAGGGATGAGGTCACAAGATGGCGTGTTACTATAGAAACATGCAAATACATTATGTATACACCGCAGATATATCACCGTGGAGCACAATTCATGTGTTGTTTTCTTGAAATAGCTTTGTGAGGATTATTTTGGACCATGAAGGCAGAGTGCGGCTCAGACAGCTGATTTCTCCGGCAGGCGCCCGGTCAAATGTCAAAACTGCAGCGTCAGGTGCGTGTGTGGAGAAAAGTGGAACATCGCTAACCTCGCAGATGCTTTCTCACGTTGGAGCAGACTGAAGGTCAGGGGGCGCTTGGGGGCCCAGGCCTCAGGGAGAAGCTGTGAGGCCCCGCGTGGGGCCGGGACCAGTGCAGGCCTCATCGGCGGGGTGCAAACCGGGCAGTGCGCTGGAAAGGGGGCCAAGGGGCCTTCACCCCTAGACTGTGGTTGTCACTGAGCTTCTCACTGTTGGCCCTGGTCATCCTCTACAAAGTAGTCAAGGCTTCTCTGATGAGAACAATCTAGAAAAACTATGGGGTCACCTTTGCCCTTCCCCTATCAGAGCCCTCCAACCCCATTTAGATTTTTTTTATAGGCTTGCATGTTTATTTATGTATTTTGAGAGAGAGCGCATGAGTGGGGGAGGAGCAGAGAGCAGACAACCCAAGCCGGCTCCGCGCTGGCAGTGCACAGCCTGACTCGGGGATCGATCTCACAAACTATGAACTCACGACCTGAGCCGAAATCCAGAGTCAGATGTTCAACTGACCGAGCCACCTGGGCACCCCGCTGTTATAGATTTAAACGTGCTGATCTTGACTGCGGCCCCCCCACCCCTGGCTACACGTGAACGCCTGCCACCCGTGGGCACGGCACCCAGAGCAGGTGTTCTGGGCACAGACGTTGCTGCAGAGAGAATCAGAGAGGCTGCTTTTGCAACCTCAGCCGCCAGCCAGACTGGGAGGGACCGTGACCGGTGTCCTAGCATCAGCACCTGCATCTGGTGTCAGAATGTAAAGAAAGAAAAGTCAGATAATAAGAAAGGGTCTATAGACCTACCCCAGGGCCGTGGGAGTGGAAAGCCAATCAGAGAGCAGCTGGGTAATGGCAAAGCCCGAGACCCCCGTACGCAGCTGGGTGGCCCCTCCTCATCGCACGCCCCTCTCCGCAGAAGGGACCTGGGAACACTTCACTATCCATGATAAATACAGGTGCATCTCTGCCGCGTGTCAGAAGTGAGGTTTCGTGGAGCTATCCCGATGCTCCCCAGACATCCCTCCCTAATTTCTGTAGCTCCCATCACCAGCAACTAAAGGAGAAAATACTGCCTTATAAATAACTCAGCCAGAAGAATTGCAAACGCTGTTTTGTATTCAAAGAGCCTTCTGCAACTTTTAAAAACAGACTGCTCCCTGTAATAAGAGCAATGGCTATTTTACAGAAGGTTAGCAACTCCAGGCCCATAAATCCAGGGGCCGCCGAACTCGCCACGGCCAGGCTCCCGCTCAGCCAGGCCTTCCGTTCCTCCATTAGGCCGCTAACTAGGTCCCAGAGCTGCCCAGCAGCCCCCGCCGCCCGCTCGCCAGCTGGACCGGGAAGCCGGGAGCTTGGGATGATCGATAGCAGCCCTGCCAAGGGGCTCATCTTCTGTCCTGGGGCGCGTTCTGGGGATGATAGCTGGCGAGCCTGGCTAGCCCACAATAAATAAGCACTTAGCAATTTTCTTTGGAAAGATGGATGCAGTAGAGGCCCTCAGAGTTACTGGGGGGGGGGGCAGTTACAGTGAGCGGAGCTTCGTGAGTCAGTCAGGCCAGGAGGCTGGGACAAAGGACGCTGATTGCGGCTCATCCCTAATCCAATTAGAGAGATGCAGTTACCCTAAAAGTTCTTGAAGACCGCTCCGTGTAACACGCACACATGCACACCCGCCCACATGCACACACGTACACACTCTCATGCACACGTGCACACATGCTCACATGCACACACACACAAATGCTCACACCCACACATGCACACACGCCTACATGCACACGCACACACGTACACACACTCTCATGCACACACACATGCTCACATGTGCATAAGCACACACAGGTGTTTTCCTGCAGACACACACGTACACATGTGCACCTCTCTTATGCACACAAGCATATATGCACACAAGCTCACACGCACGCGCACACATGTACACACACACACACACAGACACACACACAGGCTCTCGGGTCGCCGGAAGACTCTTGGGGCCCGCTGTCCCTCTTTCCCGAGGACGCTGGTGGACGTGAGGCAGGATGAGCCGCAGGGGGACGCTAGTGCGACGCGGGCAGGGATGTCTGGCGTCTGGCAGGCGAAGCCACTCGACAGAATCCAGCAGCGCAAGTGGAGGCGGGGGCTGCTGTCCTTGGCCACAGAGCCGTGTTTGCTGCCGGAAATGCTCAGGTTAGACCTTGCTCCTGGGTGGGGCTCCCGACCCCCCTGGCAGCGCAGCAGGCCACCCAACAGGACCAATGCAGGAGGGACCTGCCAGGGCACGGGTTCCTCCCCATTGCCCCGCCCCCGAGGTGGCCCCGCCCCATCCCTGCTGCCCCATCCCTGCCCACGCCCCCCCAGTCCCTGCTACCCAGCCCGCCGCTGCTGCCCCCTCTCCCGTGCTCCTAATCAGCTGCTCACACTGCTGACCACCGTGTCATTCAGGACCCAGGCTATCATGTGTCCTGTGGCCCCGACCTTCCCTCCAATGTGATCAGACACCAGCTCTGCCACTTCTGAATCCAAACACCGCTTCCTCCCAGCCCCCGCCCTGGCACACAACGTGGCCCTGCCTGGTAGGTAACGGAAGCCGCCTGCTCAGTTCCCCTCATGCGTTCCTGCTGGATCACAGAAGGTATCAGTCTGGTCACGTCCTCCCTTTCGGCGGATTCTCTGTACACATCAGGAGACACGGGGGTGCCTGGGGGGCTCAGTCGGTTGAGCATCCAACTTTAGCTCAGGTCATGATCTCACAGTTCCTGGGTTCCAGCCCCGCTCTGGCTCTGTGCTGACAGCTCAGAGCCTGGAGTCTACTTCGGATTCTGTCTCCCTCTCTCTCTGCCCCTCCCCAACTCTGTCTCTCTCTCAAAAATAAACAAACATAAGAGGCGCCTGGGTGGCTCAATCGGTTAAGCATCCGGCTTCGGCTCAGGTCATGATCTCACGGTTTGTGGGTTTGAGCCCCGCATCGGGCTCTGTGCTGACAGCCTGGAGCCTGCTCCAGATTCTGTGTCTCCCTCTCTCTCTGACCCTCCCCTGCTCACGCTGTCTCTCTCTGTCTCTCAAAAAAATAAATAAAAAACATAAAAAATGTTTAAAAATAAATAAACATAATAATAATAATAAAGGAGACACAGCCGAGCCCCTCACGTGGGCTACAGGCTGTGGTCCCCACGGTAGCTGACATCTTTGTGATGGGCCATCCCATGTGGCCACGCACTGATGGCACCGAGAGGCCCTCTGCGGAGGCAGGACTGACGCCGTCCCCGTTTGTCCATCGAGAGCCTGGGATTCGGGAAATCCACACGACGCCTGCTGGGCCTGACTCTGTGGCCATTCTCTGAGCCGTCAGCCCACCTGGCCTGCTTGCGGGCCAGCCCTCCCACGCCCCACGTCAGGCCCACGCTGCAGCTGCCCCACAGCTGGCTGTGCTCTCCTGACCTCTGCGGCTTTGGTCTTGAACTCTGCCCACGATGTCCCCCTTGTTTGCTTGGAGAGCTTGTATCCATCCGTTTGCTCCCAACGTGGCACCACCTCCTCCAGAAAGCCTTCCTGGATCCCTGACTTGCTTTAGCAGCATCCCTGGCTCTTGCCATCCTAGAAGGGGTGACTGCACAGCAGGGCTCTTGTCTGTCCTCTGTAAATGCCCAGAGCTGCCCAGCGGGCGAGCACTGTCTCATTTACGAACTTCCGTTGTGGCAGACGAGATGGATGGCAAAGACAATAATTGGGTCCTCGGTCCTATCTGTCATGAAAAATCGGAAGCATGTCTAGTTGGGGCTGTAGGAGGAGGGAGTGCCCTCGAGAGAGGGAAAATCGAGACACCCCCCCACATTCCACAAGCATTTCTTTAAATTTGTGGAGGTGCGCCAGGCATTAGGGTCTCAGAGGCGCGTCCTCCGTGGCGAGATTGGGCAGGCCTGGTGGTTTGCACTTCTGCACACGGTCCCCGTTCCCCATGGGGGGGATGCAAGGGGAGGGGTGGGCAGAGGCCGTCCTTTGCACATGCTACCTTTGGGTGCTACAGGAATTGAACGGAGGCACTTGGCCGGCTGCCTGGAATGCTCCCGAGACACCTCCCTGAGGTTCCGCTAACGACCTAAGGAGGCGTGGGCTGGGGGTGGATGGATGTGACGCCTCCGGGAGGCATTGGGAGAGTTTGCTTCTCTTAGCTTACCCGTGACGCTCACGTGTGCCTGTGGGCAGCTCCGTCCGACGCTAAGCTTCTGCTAAGGTCTAGCCTTCAGCTGAAGTCACCTCCTTGTCTCCAGAACGAGGTCCCACCTGGACCCTGTTCTCTGCAGGACTTGGGGCGCCGCCTGGCCCCCAGCTGGTCCGAGCACAGGGCCACGGCCTCCTGCAGCCCGCAGCTTGAGGGAAATGCATGAAAGTGCCTCCTGATCATAAAGTTGGGGAGCGTCTGAAACCTTCCCGGGGCCTGGACGATCCTGGCATTTTGTTTTTTTCTGTGGGCCACGTTAGTCAGCACATGTGAGGTCTGTCAACTTCGAACAGTCCTGCTTCTCTGCACAAAAGTGGGGAAGTTGGGGAGTCAGGCCCGGTCCCCGGTCTCTGCCCCATTTTTGCCCTGCAGCCACTTGGCTCCAGAAGAACAAAGGGGGACAGAAACTGCTGCGTATTTCTGCCCTGCTGACCTCAGACCGTTTTCTTCGATTGATCAGCTACAAAAATGCAGGTGAGAATCGGAGAACAGCCACCAGGCTTTGTGGGTGAGCGATGCCCAGGGGAGCAGGTGTCTGTTAGAGGCACCCGCTTTCTGAGCACATGTTCTAGGTGGTCCATCAGTGTCACAGTGCAACGAACCACACGTGTGTCTCTGGAGGTCTGTGCGTTGGCAGTGATGCCCACGGAAGTGCTCGGGAGGCAAACAGCAGTGTGACTGATAGGCATGTGACGTTCAGAGTCTGTCCAAGGGACTCGGCTAACAAAAACCAACAGTTACACACCTCCAGGGGAGAAACAAATGCCACGGAAATTCCCCTAAAGACGAGGTGGGCTCAGGTGCAGGGAGCCAGGCCATCTGGGTGAGCAGAAGCCACAATGGGGCCATGCCCAGCGGAGGCGGTCTGCAGCCCCAGGGCCGAGCTCGGAAACAGCTCCCGGGGGAGCAAACCGTCTGCTGGAAAGGAGGCACAGACTCCGAGGCAGAAAGCTGGTCGCTTCTTCTCCTTTGCCAGCCCTTCCTGACTCTCCCCAACCGGAGCGTGGTTCCCCCCCATCCGTCCTCACCCAGAGACAGTCCTCCCTGTGCTCCCCAATCTTGACTCCTTCTGCGATGCCCGCCATTGTTCCTGAAGAGCTGGGGTCTATTCTATCCCTCCCGCACCCTCCCCTGGACCCCAGCCCTGCCCCCGCCTCCCTGAGACCAGAACCCGCATGCCCTGAGGCACACGGTCGCCTCTCAGTGCTGCGGGGAAGAGCCAACATAATTCTGAGCAGTCCTGGAGGGTCAGGAGCCTGTGGGGAGGGAGCGGGTCCGGGGGCGCCCCAGGCTCTGCTCCTGACGAAAGGGACCCGCCCCTCACTCTCCTTTTTGTGCGATTTCTTTTTCTTTTCTTCTCTTTTCCTCTCCTTTCTCTTCTTTATTGGATATAATTCACATACCGTGTTATATTAATTTCGGGTGTACAATATGGCGATTCAGCAATTCTACACACTGCTCTTAATTCCCACCACCTCCTGCACCCGCCCCCCTATCACCTCCGCTTAGCTTGTCCTCTGAGGTTAAGAGTCTGCTTTTTTGAGTCTCGCTTTTCTTTATTCATTTGCTTTATTTCTTAAATGGCACACATGTGTAAACTCACATAGTGTCTGTCTCTCTGACCGACCTGTCTCACTGGGCATCACACCGTCAGGTCCAAGCAGGTGCCGCACACACGATGTCGCCCTCTCTTCACACGGAGCAATGTCCACAGTAGGTCTGCATCCCGTCTTCTTTATCCGTCTGTGGGTGGACGCTTGGGCCGCGCCCGTATTTTGGCTGTTGTTGATAATGCCGCTGTAAACGGAGAGGTCTTGCATCTTTTTGAAGCAGTGTTTCCATTTTCTTTGGATAAACACGCGTTTTTGAAGGAGGAGCAGCGTGGGGGAAGAGTCCCTTGTGTGCCCGGGGGCCCGTGGGGAGCGCGCACTTCACCGCTGGGTGCGAGGGAGAGCTTTCACCCTGGTTCCGCGCGAATGTTAGGGCCGCGGCACTAGCTGCCCTCATGGTCTCACAGCTTGAAATCTGGACCCGGCCCTTATGATTCCAAACCCAGTGAGCTGCCTCCCCGGGAAAGAGGGGGACATTCACCTGGCAGCAGCAGGTGGCTGAGGACGGGGGTAGAAACCTGGGTTTGTGAGAAGCTGCAAAATTCAAGGGCGGCAGTGAGGATGGAGGAGGGGGACCCCCAAACAACCTAGAGTGAAACAGCCGCACGAGTGCAAGCCCCACATGAGGGCACGGCCTCAGCTGGTCCCCAGAAGCCGAAACAAGGCCTCTTGGGCAAGGGCCGAAGGCAGAGTCTCGGGAGAAATTTTCCAGTGACTTCAGGCAGAGAGAAGGCGGAGGGAGACGCTGAACAGGAGCAGGGCTCAGGCCACGTCCGGCCGCAGGGAACTCGGGAGCATCTGCCTCCGTGAGGCTCCGGGCCACCGGGAGGGCTGCGGGCGGGAGACCCAGGACCCTCCAGGCAAGGCAACTCCAGGGCGCGGGTGCGGGCTTTAGCAGCAGCCCTGCAGCGGGGGTGAGCGGCACCAGGACCTGGACAGACCAGCAGTGTCTGGGCATCAGTGGAGGGGGTTCAGGAACCAGTGACCCTGCCCCCCTTCTCAGATCGGCAGACTCGGCCACCGTGGTCAGGCTGAGCTGGGAAGCTGGGAAGAAGGAGCCGCCCCACAAATGTCCACGACGCTGTGGGGGTGCGTGGAGGTCGCCCACCGGCTCCAGAAGAGGAATCTTTGGGTGGGGGGGCTGGCACCGCGTCCTTCCTAGTCTTGTTACACGGTGGTTTTCACCAGGTCGTGCGGATTTGTGGCAAAAAGTGAGCTTGGACATTGCTGAGTGACAGTAGGGGCCTTGGAAGTTCCTCTGGAAGAAGGGCCTGGGTGATCTGGCCTTTGGTGGTGAGTATGTCTGACCCACGAAGGAGGCC
>PISW01006163.1:0-114900 GCA_004023785.1 Mungos mungo | reverse complement strand
TCCAACAGCTCGCCTCTCTCTGCCACGGCAGGTGTCCATGCAGGGGAGGAAGAGAAGGGTATTCCCGGGATTCCGGCCTGTACCTCCCTCCTCCCCCATGGTGTCACCTCTTGTCATCTGTCTCACCGACCCCCATAGCTGCAGCTGCCAGCTTCATACACGACAACGATGCCCTGGTCCCCTTCCCCCTTCAGGACCCCCTCCCCCACGATCCCTGACTCTCCCTCCCGCCCCAGCTCTCTTCTCTCTACCTCCGTCTCCCCAGCCTGCCGTTCTAGGGGGTGACAGGGATGACAGGTGTATGTCAGTCAGCAGCCCGGCCCCAGTAGTTCTGAGCGCACCCTCCTGGACACACAGTTCGAGCGCGTCCTCTCTGCTTCATTAAGACTTCCACAGGGGCCAGCGCCCCGCCTCTCTGGCCCTGGCCTCCCATCCAGCCCATTTCCCATCCCTGCCGTTCCGAGGTCGGAGCCAGCTGGCTGGGTGGTGAGTCGTGCGTGCGCGTGGCGTTCCTGGACGCAGTGTCCAGAGTGGGAAGAGCGTGGGCCGTGGGCTTGGGTAGACCTGAATTCCTGGCCTGGCCCTGTCGCCAAGGAGCTGTTGACTTTGGCAATTACTTAATCTCTGTGAGGTTCAGTTTTTGCGTGTAAAATTGTGATAACACCTACCTCGACAGGGGTTCTGTGAAGATTAAATAAGGAGGTAGTGAAGGCCCCAGGGCAAACGGCAGGTGTCCAGGGACCCCATCCCCCCACCACAGGAGTGCTCCCGGGGCTGTGGGGGGAGGGGAAGCGGGCCGCTGGCCTGGGCGTGTGCCTGTGCTGGGCCAGGGCTTGTGGACACCAGACCGTAGGGAGCCACCGCGGCATGCTGGGTCCTCAGGTCAGCTGCGGTTTCCACCGCTGATGAAGAATCCCAAGGCACGACACCATTTTTTTAATGCCTCATTTTTAAGATTTTTTTTTTTAATCTCTAGAACATACACAAACAGCAAACTCTTCCTCCAATGCTTATCTTGCTCCCTGGGAGAAAATTAGGCCACCGGAAACTCCTTTCATCTGCTGCTGAGCTGGAGGCCGGTGGGAGCCTTGAGGAGCAGGATGTGCCTCTCCAGAAATGCTGGGGACACCGTGGGGGGCAGAAGGGGGAGCGGCGCCCCAAGGAGCCTCCCAGAGCCACATCCAGACCCAGGGCACGAGAGGGGGCAGCCTCGCACAGCATGTAGGGCTTCTGCAAGGGCACCAAGTTGCCCCGGCTAGCCTGCCTTCCGGAGGATGAGCCCACGGAGTGACGCTAGCAGGTCAGCGCAGGTCCCATGTCACCGTGCCACCAGTGTGGGGTTAGGTCAGTGGAGCATGCATTTCCAAAGTGTTTCCGGTGCTTAGTGAAGGCTCGCAGCCAAGTCCATCGAAAAGATAAAAGAACAGATAGGAGAAGTCATTGAGACGCCTCTTGGGGAAGAGAGGCAGCTTTTGCAGAAAGTCCACTCCTTGTCTGAGAGCCATCACCTGTGGTGACCCACCTCCCACTGACCAGGTGTCAAGGTCAGTCTGGTCTGTGGGGTGATAAAGCCTGGAGGGGGCCTCTGGGGACGCTCCTCCACGCCTGGGGCGACCAGACGACTGAACCCCGGACTCTGCAGTGTCCATGAACATCACTGCCACTCGTGGTGGTGGGGTGCGTGCTGCTCTTCTCCAGCAGGGCCCCTGCTTCACAGCCTTGTGCGGGCGGCAGGGCTCGCTTGAGCCTTGACGTGCAATCTGCAAACTGAGGCCCGGGAGGAGCCCATGGGCAGGCCAAGCCAAGCCTGGCAGGCCCCGGTGCCGAAAGCCTGGGCTGCCCTGCTCCTCCCCATCTTTCTAAGGGTGGGTGAGGCCTGATGATGTCATTGATATTAATCCCTGTGTTACTGGGTGGAGAGCACGAAGTCCCGGCTGCCAGAAACACCCCTTGTTCCTCCCAGCTTTGCATGTCCATGAAAAACTCTTAAAAAAAAAAAAAACCCAACCCCACGGATGATGGGAAGTTGAGGGGCTGTCGCTCCAGTGAAATGTGGGCTCTTCACGGGGCTTTAAGCCTTTCTTCACACAGAACCCAGGTTGTGGGAATCTAGACTCAGGTTCTTACAGCCTTGCTCCTCTCTGACTCAACCCAAACTTGGGAGCCGTCACGAGTAACAGATGCCCCAGGATCCCGATGGCTGGGGACAAGGGCGAGGGGGGACCTTGGCAACGTGAAAGCACCAAGACTTTCGAAGCCCTGGGGAAAAAACAGCAGTAGAGAGAGATCCACCTGGTCTGGCCAGGTACCCAATGTTGTCTACACCTTATTAATTACTGACTTAAAGACAACCTTTAGGTTTGGTGTCCCCTGGAGCTAAGTTCCGCCACCCCATGGCCAGCCACCATTTCTGTCAAGGCAAAGAGCCACAGCTGAGGCGACAGGCTGGCGCTTGTGGCTGGGAAGACTTTCACCTCGTTGTTGCCCTCAGTTGTGGCTTCTGGAACATTCGGTGACAGCGCGGAGGAGAAATTATAGCTTGATGCTTTTTGTTACGTGAGCTCTTCTGAAAAACATCCTACCAAAAAGTATATTAGAGTAGTGGGTGTGGTTACTGTTACATCAGGGACAAGTCTGAACACAGACCTCTGTCATGGTTTTGGGTCTCGTTTTTCATTTTTATGTGAGGACGAAGTGAAGTAAGGGACTCATGTTAAATTGCCTGGAAATGAGTTGGGTCAGGTTGGTGTCGTCATGGGAATTCCTGACAGCTCTTTCCTTCTTTGTTCTTTTTTTAAGTTTATGTATTTATTTTGAGAGACACAGAGACAGCATGAGTGGGAGAGAGGCAGAGAGAGGGAGAGAGAATCCAAGGCAGGCTCTGTGCTGTCAGTGTGGAGCCCGACGTGGGGTTCCAACTCACGAAACGGTGGGATCATGACCTGAGCCAAACCAAGAGTAGGATGCTTAAGTGACTGAGCCACCCAGGTGCCCTGGCTCTTTCTTTCTTTGGATTCCTGAGGATGCAGCCTCAGGGCCTTGTGAAGGAGGTGAGGGGGCTGGGGGAGCCGTGTGTAACGAGGTCCTTCCACGAGGGTCTCCTGAAGCCCAGGTGTGCTCTGACTCTCGGCCGTGGGAACCCCTGGGTTTCAGGCATGTGGCCAGCTCCCAGCTTCGTGCAGAGCTTGGTGTGCTCAGGAAGGGGTGAGAGGCAAGGGGCAGCGACTGGGGATAGAGGTTAGTGAATGCAGGCCAAGCATCTGTTCAGCAGGGAGTGGGAGCTGTGCTCCAGGTCTGGGCAGGGCACATACCAAGAGCTGCCATGCCAGGGCCAGTGGGCAGCATGGATGACAGCAGGTCTGCATATGGCAATCTGGGCTCCGCTCAGCCGTGGCACCCATGGGGTGGTGATCTTGGGCAGGGTGCTGGCCTGCCCTGAGCCTGCTTCTCCTGCTCAAAAATGAGCACTCCGATGCCCTCCTCCTGGGCAAGCATGAGGACTCACAGTGTTACCATGGGCGAAACTCTCGGCATGGTCCCTGGCACAGAGCAATGAACTGTGTTTGCTCTATGATGATGACGGCAGCCAGCCCTCACCCATGGGGAGCCCCAAGACTGGGGGGAGGGAGGCCGTGATGCAGACAAGTGCAGGTGGAGAAAGGAAGGAGAGCCTTTGCTGAGCACTTGACATTGAGCCTGGGCTAGACAAATGAGTAGAAATGTATCAAGAGCAAAGGATGTGCCAGGTAGAGGGACCAACAAAAGCACGAGGTCGGAAGGGACGTGATGTGTGGGGGGAACAGCAGGACTTGTGGCAGGGCTAGATGCCAAATGGTGTTGGTGAGTTCCCAAGGCGGCAAGTCTGGCTTGCAGTCATTTTACACAAGTCTTAGATTGTGTCTTCAGAGAGGTGGGGTCTGGGGGGAAGACTTTAAGACATGCAGACTAGATGGATTGTAGAATCTGTTAACAGGGATGATTTTCCTATTGAGTGCTGAATACTTAGCCAAATGTGTAAAACCTAGAAAGCCTGAGTGGCTCAGTTGTTTAAGCGACTGACTTCGGCTCAGGTCATGATCTGCTAGTGTGTGAGTTTGAGCCCCGTGTTGGCCTCGGTGCTGACGGCTCAGAGCCTGGAGCCTGCTTCAGATTCTGTGTCTCCCTCTCTCTCTTCCAGTCCCCCACTTGCTCTCTTTCTCTTTCTCTCTCTCAAAGATAAAAAAAAAATAAACTTTAAAAGAAAAACCAGAAAGCACCCTTCTTCATGGACAAGACTGCCTGGGTAGGAGGAGGGTGTCTGTTGTTTTGTTCTTTAATTTTAAACATGTAGAAGAGTGTGGGTGTGTCCGTCAGCCAGGCTCAACAGTCGCCAACTTGGACACAAATGTTCGGTGGGAGCAGGGCTGTAGGATGTAGTTTAGGAAGCTGACTGGTGGCACCTGGGGGGTCCTGTGCAAGGGGCTGGGCTCGTGCCAAAGGGAGATGGCGGGGCTTGCGGTCTTGTTTAGCTGGGTGTTGGTGAGGACCAAACTAAGGCAGTGGGTGAGGGTGAGAGGAGACCAGAGAGTTGGGAGAGATTTAAAGTAGAACCAGTAGGATTTGGTGGCAAACTGGATGTGAGAGGGGAAGGTGAGAGGGGAGGGTGGTGGAGGGGCTTTGTGTGATCCTATCATCCATGGGCGATCCCAGAGCAAGGAAAGGGTTTGAGGTAGGACAGAAGCCCAACCACAGTCCTTGAAGCCCTGTGTGACCTCGATCACCATGCTGGGGCTCCCTGAGTTGTCTCCCAGTCCCTTGACTGCACCAAACTCCATTCACCCCAGGACCTTTGTACATGCGGCTCCCTGTCTCTAGGTTGCTTCTGGCCTCCCATGTCACCTCCGCGCTCCCTCTCATCCTTCCAGTCTCGGCTCAGATGGTACCTCCACACGGAGAGTCCTTTATTCCTGCTCTGTCTCCTGTTTGTGTTCTTACTGATCCTTACTGATCACAATATGCAATTCTGTTGCTTGATTAGAGACGTTCCGCGGAATATTGAGTTTGATTCCAGGCCACCGCAATAAAGCAAATATCACAGTCAAGTGAATCAAATGAAGTTTTTGGTGTCCCACTACATATAAAAGTTATGCTGACACTCTACCGTAATCTACAAAGTGCGTGAATGCATTATGTCTAAAAAAAAAAAAACAACGTACATACCTTAATTGAAAGATTTTATCGCTAAAAATTTCTAACCATCATCTGAGCTTTCTATGAATTATAATCACTGATCACAGATCATCCCAACAAATATAGTATCAATTGAAAAGTTTTGAAATATTATGAGAATCACCAAAACGTGACACAGAGACACAGAGTGAGCAGGTGCTGTTGGACAAATGGCCCTGATAGATTTGCCCGATGCACGGTTGCCTCAAACCTTCAGTTTGTAAAAAACACAATGTCCTTAAAGCGCAATAGAAGGAGGTATTGCCTGTACTTTCGTGTTGATTTTCCATTTGCCTCTGTATATCGTAAGCACCATGCGGGCCCACGGTAAGCACTCAGCGGCGGGGATGAATGAGTGACTTTGGATGGAGACCTTGCTAAAGAGGCTGGGGGTGGAGCTGTGGTCAGCAGGGAGCCATGGGTGGTTTCTGAGCAGAGGAGGGCATGACGAAAAGCAGGAGGAGTAGGTCAGGCAGCGAGACCAGTGAAGACATGTATGTGAGTGTGTGTGTGTGTACGTGTGTGTGTTCAAAATCCAAGGCTTCCTCAAGGCCTTGCACATGTTCCACCTCTTCCGTGAAGCCCACCCTGACTGCCCTGCCCTCAAGGGCATCCCCCTCATCTGAGTGCCCAGTTTGCTTCTAGCCTTTGTTATATGCTGTCTCCCCAGGCCTCTTATTGTTCCTCTGGTCTTCATATTGTGTCTCCAACACTAAGCATTCTAAAAGAAAGTATTACCTTTTCTGCATTGTCTAGGTTCTTAACTCAAGCAGAGACCCTCAAAAATGCATGTGGGTTGATTAGCTGACTGACTGATAAGGTTGGTGGGTGATTGCTAATTATAAGAGCCAGACTTAAAGAAAGAAAGAAAGAAAGAAAGAAAGACTATCTGATTTCGGAGGTGGTTAAAACACAAGTCACTTAGAAAGGCCTAGGGACCAGACCACTGGATTTAGGACAACTTTGATGTGATCATGACCCTCTCTTAGTGGTTCTTGCCTTTCGAGGGAAACCGAGAGGCTCTCCCCAGCCGTTTGCTTCTTGGGGACTGTGGCGAGGGAAACAATGCATTAAAGCAAAGATGTGCACAACATTCGTTTGGCAGCTGTGATTCTTTTTCTTTTTAAAAATTTTTTTTAACATTTATTTATTTTTTGAGAGACAGACAGACAGAATGTGAGCAGAGGAGAGCAGAGAGAGAGGGAGACACAGAATCTGAAGCAGGCTCCAGGCTCTGTCAGCACAGAGCCTGACTCGGGGCTCGAACCCATGAACCGTGAGATCACGACCTGAGCCAAAGTTGGCCACTTAACCGACTGAGCCACCCCGGCGCCCCTTGGGGAGCTGTGATTCTTATCAGGCATTTCGGGATCCAAGAGAGAGACCTCCCAAGCAGGCCTTCCCATCGCATTTGCATAAATGCCTCTGTGTGCACGTGCCCGTGATGCTGGTGTGGACGCACGCCCACGCCATGCTACCGTGTCCTCGGCAGTCAAGCAGTTCCAGCCACGGCTCCTCGCTCTGTCTAGTGGGTAATCCTGGCAGCCGCCAGACTCGTTGCTATTTGCAACTCGACCAGTTGGTTAGCTCCAGGTGGATGGCCCAGACTGGGCCACGCTGTTACTGCTGGCTGTGGGCCACCGGGATCTCTCAGCTACTGTCACTCCCCAGATGTTAATGTCTGCCTAAAATCCCAGGGCAGGAAGGGACCCGAGGAGGTCATCTGGTTCTGCTTCCCGCCTTGAGGCAAGACCACACCTAAACTCATCCAGACAGCCCAGGACCGCAGGGAACTTATTCCAACATTTAAGGAGCCCTTCCGACAGGAAGCACAGAGTGTCGGAGGCACCATGGCCTCACGTCCTGCCCCTCTTGTCCCCAGAGGGAGGATGCTCATGGCTTGAACACTTGCTGGTGTGTTTGAAATCCCACATCTGCCCTTATGGCCTCAAGGGCGAAGAGAGGCAGCAGCTCAGAGTGTGGATGGGGTTTTGGCGGTTTTACTGTCTATCCGAGAGCTGGCTGACATTCCAGGTCAGCCACAGCTCTGGGGTGCCCCGTCCAGCTGGTGGATGGTGGGTCTGGTCCAGAACTGGAGCAAAGTTCCAGCAGGAGAGAAATGAGGCAGACCAGGAGGAGCAAGTCAGTCAGAGCTTTCGTTGAGTCATTCACTCATTCTAAGCCCATCCTTGTTGAAGCGACACTCGGCGCTCCGTAGTGAGCGGGGGAGGGGGGATTGGGGGGGACAGGGGAAGCAGAAGCCCTCTTCCTTGGGCTGGCTGAGCGTGGCGCCCCCCATGGCTGCAGGGCACTGGGAGGGTCTGCAAAGCCTGTGTCGTTGGCAAAGGTGTTTCAAATGTACTTGCAGAGCCTTGTGCATGCTCTCTAGGGTGACTCAGTGACCGTTTGGGAACAGCTGTCCCTTAAGTCGTGTTCTCTCTACCACATGCTGCTCTTACAGCGGCATCCGGGGCCGTCTCACTCCCAGCCTGGCCTGATGTGTGGCAGACACTCCGTGAAAACTGATGATGGGTCTTCGAGCCGACCCCTCCCCACGCTCACCACTGCCCCTGAGCGAGCCCACCCAGGGCCATCTGCTGGTCCAGGCACTTAGCCCACGTCATCCCCTCTGCTCTGAGCAGACTTGTGTCCTCCAAGCAGAGCCCCACCCACCCCCATACCTCAGAATGAGATCCTATTTGGATATAGGGTTCTTAAGGAGGTAATTAAGGTAAACTGAGGTCATATGGGTCTATTCCAATATGGCAGATGTCCTTATAAATGGAGGAGATTAGGACACAGATGCACATGAATGGAAGACCATGTGAAGACACAGAAAGAAGGAGTCCATCTACAAGCCAAGGAGAGAGGCCTCAGAAGGAACCAAGACTGCCCACATGATACTAGACCTCCAGCCTCCAGCACTGTGAGACAATGAACTTGTGCCATGGAAGCCACAAATCGACAGTAGGTGGTTACGGCAGCACAAGCAAGTAATCGCCCGTCCGTGGAGCAGGCTGCTATTCCTGTCTTGTGGATGAGGACTGTCATCCACCAGACCCCACACATGAAGTGCCTGGTCCGTTCCTGAGCCTCCCCGGGCCTCTGTTTCCTCATCTTCAAAATGGGAATAACGATAGATTTGTGGTAGGGATTCACGGAGCCGTGACGCAATGCACGTCTGTCCCCACGCATGCCTCAGCCTGATTTGACTCAGGAGCCCACGGGCCCGGGGCGGAGGCTGGCTCTGAGCTCTGCGTGTGGTTGGCAGCGAGTGTTGATGACTGATATGCTAAAAAACAAAACAAAACAAAAACAGAAGCAAACCCAAAACAAAGCCGTTTGCATTCTAGGCAGAACCCGGAGTGGAAAGGGCTCCGACTCCACCAGTCAGCAGATTTCTCCGACTTCGGAACTTGGGCAGATGCCCCTTGTGTGGGCTTTTCACACAGGACCGGATGGAAGGATGGGCTGCACAGGGAAGGCAAGAGTTACAAGACTGTCCTGTGCACGGGACTCTGGCAGGCAGCAGGTGATCATTCTGGAACTCTTCTTTGGGTTGGTCCAAGGACGTGCCCTGCACCCCTCAATTATATTTTAATATCTATCCACAATTTTTCACACCACAATTATTAAAACATCATTAATTAGGTTACACACACACACATACACACACCCAGCTTAACAATGATAGAAAAACTCCAGATTCCAGTTGACAAGAAGCCAGCAGCCCAGCCTTCCCTCTGGCTAAACACAGGGACCCATTATGCTGGAATATTCTTTTCTCATGGTTTGGAACCATTACATCAGCCTTGATGTAATAACATTGTTTAACTTCAGAGGTGTATTTATTTTGGTTTGGAGTTCAGATACTTTAGCCGTTAGCCCAGGATTGAGCAAAACTTGGCCAAAGCCTCTCAAGTTTGAAATGAACCATTTTGCCCTCCCCTCCACCACCCCCCCCAAACAAACACACTTCAGACATCATTTGCATGTTGCGGCGCAGGTGGTGACCCCATGCTGATGGGTTTCAGAGGCCATTTTCCCCCTTTTTCTATGGAGACTGGTGGCATGGTGGCCGAGTGGGTAAGGGGTCCAGATCCAGGAGGTCCCCCCGCAGGTGGTCCGGAGACACATGGGGATGTGGCTGCAGCTGGCTCTTCTCCTGAAATCAGCTGGTGTGGGTGAAGTGTTCCTGTGGCTGCTGGCCACACCAGGAGCCATTCCACCTGTCACTCCCCTGGGTGGCTTAGTCCAGGGGGCGGGGCTCCACATCAGAGTTCTTAGTGTCCCAGGGAGGTTTCTGAAAGCTTCTAATAATTTCCTCCTGAGCCCAGTCCTTGAAGGACGCACAGAGCATAAAAGAGCTGTGACACTGGTGTGGTCACAACCTCGGTGTTGGAACGTAAGCAGACAAGGACCATCGAAACGGAGAGGGGTGCCTGGGGGGCTCAGGGTACAATTCTCTGCATCTTTGCGTGCATGTGGACATTTCTACATGCAAGTTAAAGTCCAACAAATCCGTGGTTCTGGCCATCTTAAGATAGCCCTCTTTCTCCTGTAATAGGGAGAGGGAAACAGAGCAGAGGCACCCAAAGGGGAGGGAAAGGGGCAGGACGGAGAGGGGAAGGGCAGCCTTCTGAAGGACACACGCTACCTGTGGCCAGAGAGATGTGCGTGCTGTGAATGTGTGTCACGCTGGAGGAAGGTCAGGGAAGCACGGCTGAAGGGAACGAGCTCCCCGCTGACCCCTGCTCAGAGCCGACACCCCCTGGGGTGTTTTCACTCCAAAGAAAGCCTTTGGGTTTCTGGGACATGAGGCAGAGAGGGCTGAACAGGTGGCCTGACCGTGACCTCCTGGATGGCTTGCCGGGAGCCGACAGGCCTGTACTACCTTCTGCCACACCTGGGGGTGAAGGTACCAGCAGCTTTGGTCGCCAAAGCCACAAGGCAGAAGGGAGGGCGGCAGGCTCGGCGAGCAGAGTGCCGTGCCTCCTTCCACGCCCCAGCCCACGTCATAATTAGCGTCAAAGTCTCCCCATGCCCAGACAGCATCCCTTCCCAATTACATCAGGGTCTTCGGGAGCATCACTCGGCAGGTGCCAGGCAGCCAGGGTGGGGCCCCCATGGACCTCAGTCAGGCTGTCGGCTTTGGTGCCCACCCTGCAGCAGGGAGGATTCAGAGCAGCACCTTTCCGCAGTGGCGTTTGGCTGTGTATAAGGTGCGGCTCCAAGTAACTGGAGATCCAGTCACCATCAGCCTGAATGTGCTATTTCTCCAATGTGCCACCGTGATGGCGGACAGGTGTCACCTCTGGGGGTGGGAGGCGGGCAAGGAGACCTAGAGGCCAGGCGTTTTCACCCTCTTTTGACATTAAACTCAGTGTAACAAATCTGCGTGACAGCACAGCTCACATACAAATACACGAACAGACATCACGGACACTTCATCACCGAAACAGGGGTCATGGAAAAGTGTTCCCCTTTTGGTGTGTGATTTCCTGCTATTTCCCATTCTATCCCTTTTCATGGCACTCAGTCGAAGCTCCTAAGCCACTGCATTTGGACCTCATGACCTACTGACAACTGGTAGCCTGTGTAAGTAGGCGTCACGCCCAGCACAGAGCCCAAAGCGGGGCTTGGACTCATGACCCTGAGATCAAGACCTGAGCTGAGATCAAGAGTCGGATGCTTAATGGACGGAGCCACCAGGTGCCCTGATGACCTATGGCTTTGAAAGCGCTGCTGTGGTCCGTTGGCAAACCTGACTTCAGGGCCAAAGGACCGCCTCCCTCCTCCACCAACTATCCACGAGGTCATCAGTGTACTTCTCTCTCTACCCTTGTTCGTGTTTGAGAATCTCTATAAATAACTTAGGGCCAATCCCCTCACTGGCCCCTGTTCTGACACCCAGAGAGGCAGGCATCAGAAGGAGGCAGACATCGGCCCCGTGGACCCAGCTGAGGATGTGGTACTGAGCCACTAGCACCAGGTCAGCTCCCCAATTCAGGGGTATCTGATTCAGAGCCTGAAAGAGCCACGGCTGGGGGGGTGGGTCCAAGTTCTCCCCCCACCAACAGTGAGCAGCTTCGGAAGAACTGATGTGACGACTTCTGCTGAGCGGTGGTCCAGTGTCACTTTGCTGGCCCAGAAATGACAACTGTGACCGCAGACAGAGAACTGGCATCCACGATCTCCATGATGACGCTCTGACCCTCTAGACCCAAAACTGAGGCTGACCTGCTCTGTGGGGGCTTTCACAGAGCAGAGTTAAGTCCACTCAGTAGGCAGTGGGCCCTGAAGGCGGGGTGCCCTCCCGTGACCTCCCATCCCCTCCGAGTCCGCCCCAGGCCTTGGCTTTCCTCCAGGCTTGGGAAGAATGTCCTGGCGGGCCCACTTGCTCCTCAGCTGTAGTTCCCAAGGCCCTCCTCCCCACCCCTCGGCTGAAATGGCCATGGGATCTAACAGGGTCGTGAACAAGCCCCACATCACCAAACCCCAGGGTGAATTCTCTGGACCCTGGGCACTTGGCCTTCGCTCCTCCTCTGGCCACCGCTCTGCCCTGCTCTTTCTCCTCCGTCGAAGGGCTTTCTTTTCAGCATCTCTGCTGGCTCTCCCGGCTAAAGGGGAAGCACCCTGGGGCCCGGCCCGTCCTTGGGCGTCGTCTCTTCTCCGTTGACACCTCTCGCTGCATGAACTCATCTTGCCCTGGTTTTCAGCACCGTCGATAACGCCTGCGGCTTCCAAATTTGTTCCACCTCTGCCCTGAACCCCAGACTTGCTTCAGCTGCCTACTCAGCAACCCCTGGTGGTGACCCTCAAAATTAACACATCCAAGCAAAAACTGTACTGCCCCCTCCTGCCTCCCCATCTCCCCACCCCCACGGGTGGGCCATGCCTTCTTGCTTGCTCCACCCCTGAACCTGGGATCCGTCCTCAGTTCTCTCTTCCCTTCACACCCCACACCCAACCCCTCAGCAAGTCCTGGCGGCGTCAGCCCCCAAACAGAGGCCTGGCCCAGCCACCTCTCGAGTTTCCTGCAGAAACACTAGCCGCAGCACGGTTGTCTCTCACCCGGATGATTGCAAAGGTGCCTAGCTCACCGCCCTGCTCCCTGCTCCTCACCTAGGGCTCCTGGCTCCACGTGAGGCTAGAGTGGATGTCTCACGGGGTAGCTGCGATCACAGCAGCACTGACAAAAACCCCTACCACACTTAGAAAAGACCCTGATCTCCTGGCCACGCCCTTTGTGTGCACCGAGGATTCATTCTGTATTTCCTATTTTCTGATTGAACCCTTGTTTAATTTGGAGCCGTGTCATACCCAACTAAGTGTCAGTGTTTTTCAACCTCCTTTATATCCTGGAGTGGCCAAGGAGAGAAAAGCAGAGTTGTCCAGATGGCCTTTGGGGGTTATCCTTCTAACAGAACTGGATCAGCTAAGAAGATGCTAGGCTCTGCTCTTACACGTCCCTCTTTCACACTGCTTAAAATGGAGATGTGATGGATGGTGCCCTAGCGGCCATTTTGTGGTTGTGAGGTAATCTTCATGGAAAACTTACATAATCATTATGACAAGAAAGATAGAAGGAGCATGTGTTCCTAATGACCATAGAGCCTTCATATTCCTGGTTTGGAATTCCTAATTCTGAGCCTTTCCTAGGTGAGTTATATCTTGTGCTAGCCACTGAGGTAAAATCCAATCCTAAGGAGTAAACTTGCAAAGCTCAATGTGATCTGGCCTCTCTTGCTACTTCCTTCAAAGCTTCTCCTCTTGCTTTGCTGTGTTCCAGTCACACTAGCTTTCTTTCTGTTCCTTGAAGATGCTAAGCTTAGTCTCACGTAGGAGCCCCTTGCCCAGATCTCTGACAGCCTCTTTCTAATCTTTTGCTCGCTCCTCAGAGAGGCCTTTCTCGACATATGTAGACACCTTTGTTAAAATCTGCTTCCCATTAACCTCTTTAATGAAAATTCATGACACTTTTCACTCTTTGAAATTACTTACTTTTAAAAAACATTTTAGTTTTCTGTTGCTCCATTAGTTAAGTTTTATAAGGGCAGAGATTTTCACTATTCACAGTTCTTTTTTTAAATTTATTTATTTATTAAGAGAGAGAGTGTGCACCAGCATGAGCTAGGGAGGGGCAGAGACAGAGAGGGAGAGAGAGAGAGAACCCTAAGTAGGCTCCATACTGTCAGTGCAGAGCCCAATGAGGGGCTTGAACCCACGAACCCTGAGATCACAACCTGAGCTGAAACCAAGGATCTGACGCTTAACTGACTGAACCACCCAGGCGCCCCTCTTGTTCACTGTCATATCTCCCAGGTTAGGCTTGCCCACTGCTCTATCTCCTGGGCTTGCTATATGAAAGGTGCTTACTAAGTATTTGTTCAAGGAATCGGTGGAATACAATGACTTCCCAGAATTTTTGCAAGAAATTTATCTTGCTTGTCGTCACACATCACAGAAGCCTTCCCTATATATTTCAGCAAAATATTTCAGCAAACACCTGTAACTCACCCATGATGGCTGGGCCTAGAGACAGCCGTGGAAACATGAAGACAGTGTAACCCCTTATCCTGCAGATGCTCAGAGTCTAGCGAGCAGGACAGATAACGCACCTCCTGCAATGGCAAAGTGCGACCCTGTGCCAGCTACGAGGAGGGCACCCAGGACAGTGGGGTGGCCCGATTTCAGAGGGGGCCGGTTCTCTGGTGTTAAGGGGGACAGGAGTTAAGAGAAACTTCCTGGAGGCAGTGTTTGAGCCCGGTGTGGACAGAGTGCTCCCTGGCAGACAAGGCTACGCAGGCTGGGCTCATAACATAAGATAAGAAGGGGTGAGGCATGCAGTGTGACCAACTGTCCTGGTTTGTCTGGAGCAGTCCCAGCTTTACCGTGGAAAGTCCCATGGCCCAGGAAACACCTTTGCCCCAGGAAAGCCAGGACGAAGGGTTAGCCCAGAGAGACACATGTTCCGTCGGGCTCCCGAGAAGCAGCTCCCGGTGGTTGGAGCAGAGAGAGGGTGAGCCAGTGAGTGGGGCCAAGGAAGGACCTTCTTTGTCAAAAGGTGGTGAGGCGGCAGGAGCTAGATGAGGAGTTCCGTGGGCCTCCTGAGAAGTTCAAAATTTTCCTTGGCGCCAGACAATCCTGGGAAAAGATGACAGAAATGGCGTTAGAAGAGTTAACTCCTTTCTGGTTGAAGAACGATTCTTCCCACCGGAACACACAAAGAGCTGATGTTCAGGGCAGCAGGCTTGGCTGCCACCGCTCTGTCTCCAGCACACCTTGTCCCCCCCCCATGGCACACCTACCCCAGCTCCCGAGTAGCCCCCCCAGCGGTGTGCTGTCCACCCAGCACCCCCCTCCCCAGGGCTGATGCTCAGGGGCCGTTCTGGGAGTCACCCCACTTCTCAGCTGCACTTCTGGGATTTCTGGTGGAGAACTGGGCTGCCTCCCTCCTCCTGCCTGGTCTCATTCTGCAGACCGCGCTTTCTGGATGCTTCCAGGGAAAGTCATTCCAGGGGAATTTGGGGAATGTTTTCTTTCTATGGTTGTGGTGATGTGGGGGAAGCAAGTATGCCCGGACAAGTAGCTATCTAGTCCAATGGGGCCACTGAGGACCTGTCCTAATGCCCGATGTGCCCAAGGGGAAGCAGGGCCCCAGCACCAGATGCCCGCCATTCTTCCTTCTTCCTTCTCCCTCCTGCCTCATCCAACCACAAACTCCTATGAATTCTGCCTTCTGCATCTCTCTTGGAGTCAGCAGTAAAGTTTATAGGGCGAAAGAAGTCCTTAATGTCTGCACACCTCAACACCCCCCTCCCAACACACATCCCCCACAACAAAGATATACACATATCCTGACACATATACTCCAATACCATACCCTGGACACGCCATACAACACACACCTCTCAACATCCACACACTCCAATAAACACCACACACACACACACACACACACACACACAGAGACACATACACACACACAGACCTATACCATGGGCAGGGGCCCCACTTCTATCTCTCAGTCTAAAATGCCCTTTCCCCGGAGGATTTCCCCCTACAGATCTGTCTAGGGTCTGCTTTCCTCTGCTTCTGGGTGTCACCCAGCCCTGTACCCACTTTGCAAGGCTGCCCCGCTGTAGAGACCCCTCGCACCCCCCCCCCACTTCTGGCCTTAAAGCTCTGTGCTCCACTGGCCTGGACCAGGACAGAAGCTGGTACCCTTTTGTGTGTACATGTCTTCCCTTCCCCTGAGCAGCGTGCTCATTCGGAGACCTCCCACCCCAGCCCCATTTGCCAGGAGCAGAGCCCTGTCCAGGCCTGCTTTGGGACCACCCTGCCACCCTGCCAAAATATGTGGCATATTTGGTCACCTCTGTTCCCATAGCACCCCCCCCACCATGTGATACCCCCCTGTCCTGGCTTTCCTCCCATCTCCTGGGCCACTTCTTTTCTGTTTCTTTTCTTCTTTTTTCTCCTGCTGCCTACTGGGGTGGGGGGGTCACCCCGTCTCAGCAGTAAGTCTCCTTGGTCAGTGCACATTAGGGTTGGCCGCAAAGAACAAATCCCCCAAATAGTGGGGGTTTAACATCCCAAGGTTTTCTTCTCCTGTGTAAGAGAAGAGGAAGAGGCAGCCCAGGGCTGGCGGGGCTGGTGTGGCCCCGGGAAGTCACCATGACCCCGCTCCTCCGCCATCCCTAATTCGCGAGGAGTCTGTTGTCTGACCCTGACCAGCTCTGTCCTGCCTCCTCCAGGGTCACTCCAACCCTCAGTGTTGGGTCACTCCAAGTTCTCCCCTTCCCTCCTCCCTCTGCAAACCCCACAGTGCCGGGCCCCTCCTGACCCACAGCCTTCTGTGTGGCCCGGGGGCTGGCCCCTCCCTGCTAATCGAGCCTCATCCTGTCATTGCCTGGGCCAGTGCCCCGTTCCTGCTAGGCCCTCTGAGCAAATGCACTTCATGGGGAATCAACACGGTTTGAACAATCGATGGAGGCATCAGGGAGGGTTGGAGGGCCCAAACCCAGAATACGCCCTTGGCGCTGGAGAGGGTCTGTGATCGCCACTACGCACAAGATAAGTGAGAACAGGGGTGCCTGGGTGGCTTAGTCGGTTAAGCATCTGGTTTCGGCTCAGGTCATGATCTCACGGTTTGTGGGTTCAAGCCCCGTGTCGAGCTCTGTGCTGACAGCTAGCTCAGAGCCTGGAGCCTGCTTCGGATTCTGTGTCTCCCTCTCTCTCTGACCCTCCCCTATTTCCACTGTCTCTCTCTGTCTCTCAAAAATAAATAAAGAACATTAAAAAACTTAAAAAAAAAGATAAGTGAGAACAAAAGTGCATCCGTGTTTAACTAATAAAGGATTCTTGGTTAGCTGAGCTCAGGTGGATAATGGTTTGGCCACATTATCTATAGGTGCAAACAATGTCATAAAGGGGGTTTTATCATAATGCATATTCTTAGCTTCTTTTGACGAGTGATAGTGAATGTCAGTTGATGAGTATTTTAGTATCTGTGTCCCTGATGAAAGCCAAGGCACTGGCAGCTTCTTCTCTTTATTTTTAATTAAG
Organism: Mungos mungo; assembly: GCA_004023785.1. NCBI lineage: Eukaryota > Metazoa > Chordata > Mammalia > Carnivora > Herpestidae > Mungos > Mungos mungo. Next base: position 98,121 of record PISW01006163.1, on the reverse strand, counting down.
TTCCTTGCTCTGTGCTGTTATTTCTGAATCAGTAGGAAGTTGTGGGGGTATGAGAAGCATTAGGTGCTCTCAGGGAGATGAAGGTCAAGTGAAAGTTTAACATTTTGTATTTCTTCATCCTAAAGATGCTTGTTCCTTACCTATCACCTATCTATCTATCTATCTATCTATCTATCTATCTATCTATCTATCATCTATTATCTATCAATCATCTGGTTATATAAAACTATATCTATTTATCATCTATATCATCTTTATATCTTTCTTTTCCTTTTTCCTTTTTCAGAAGTGTGGAGAAGGGCAAATCCCCCTCAAATCCCTGGCTTAAGTCCAGATTGAATGAAAACACTGGGCAGACAGACTCTGCAGGCAGGGGGCACCCCCACACCCACCAGGCGATGCTGCCTGTTAGCCTGAGCTCTGCTCATGGTTCTTTTGGCACCACTAAGGTGGAGCGACTCTGGGCATCTTGTACCAACTTGGGGGATGAATGCAAGGTAGGTACTTGCCCTTCAATAGGCCAGACCTCAAACACTTTACCCCCTTCCCAGTGAGGTCTCCCAATTAGATATAAATACGTTTACCCATCAACAAAAACCTGGTCGTTCCCTTTTCACTCTTTTTGTTTTCCCTCCAGCATTTCAATCCGTAATCTAACATGTGGCAGAAGAAAGGCAGGGACGGAGCGGAATGCACTGGAGCCCAGGGAGATGGGTGAGAGGTCCCTCCTTTCTTGGATTAGCACCTGACTCCCAGGAGCCTGGGGCGGGGATTGGGAGAGGATAAGGGGATGGTGGGAAACACCGAGGCAAGACTCGGGGGAGCAACACAGTGGACTGTGCCAGCCCACTGCCCGGTCCCAAAGCTGCTCGGTGCTGGGTGGGAGGGAAAGGGCTCAAAGTTTGGAGCACTTGAAAGTAACACAGCTTTATGACTCAGCAATAGGCCTGGTCTGGGGGGTGGGGGATTAAGCTGGTAATGACCCTGGTTTTGTTTCTTCTAGAAGCACAGTGGTTCTCCCTGCAGAATTCCCTTCAATGGCAAGACAGAGACTGTTTTACTGACTGTGTGAATTCAGAGTCTTATGTTAGGAAGGAGGGGGATCTTGCATGAAGCAGAACATCACGGCGGCTCTCTTTCCGAGCTACCTCGTGGAGGGAGCCTCACAGGTATTGATTTGTGTGAATATAGAATACCCCGGTGCACTGGCGGGTATATTGACTACTGGGAATAGAGCTTTTCAGCTTATACACACACACACACACACACACACACACACACACACACACATCTCTATATGTATATGTATATGTGTGTGTGTGTGTGTGTGTGTGTGTGTGTGTGTGTATATGTTAACCCATTTATTGGTTTTGTTTAAAAATCAGAAAGGATGTCTTGTTTATACCCACACATGAGAGAAATTTCCTGGTTTCTTTCCTGTGCTGTTCTTGTCACACATGAGAACCCAAGAAATGCTATCTTGGGTCAGCTGTGCATGCTTTTTTTTTTTTTTTTGCCAGATAGGCAGGTCACTTCTTATTCTCCAAGGCATGAATGCAGGATTAGCTCCGAAATTCAAGAACAGCTGAGGACTGGGGGATGCTATTTAAGGAGAATCCGATGCATGGACTTGTGGTCCCAAAGTGGATGTGGTTGGGTTTGGGGACCCAAAGCCAAGGAACCTTTGAAATGCTCCATTTTCCCTCTGTTAGTTGCAGAGTAACTAACTCATTTGGTTCTCGCCACACACGGGCCCACGGGGGCTATATCCAGGACTTTTCGTGCGGAGCTGGGAACAGGGGAGCATCCCCAGCTCTTTCTGCTCAGCCCAGCTCTGGTCTCTTGGCAGAAGGCGCCCAACACTTCCCCTTTCTTCCTTTTGGCCCTCACAGCCACCACCTTCCCTCACATCGCCTCCCCGCTGGGCTGGCTCTCTTCTGGTACCATGCCGCCAATGTCCTCCTAAAACACTCTTGCAAGGGGTCACATCCCCTCCTGGCCTATCACCCCTCTCCGGGATGACAAGGCAACCCTGTCCAACCCCAGCCTAGACCCCCGGGCTTGCCCCTGTTTCTCACCTAGCCTGGGAGGCTTCTCTCCCAGATGACCTTTCCCCTCTCTCATGTCCATCTGGAAAATGCCTCCACAGTCTCCAAGCTCAGTTCAAATCCTGCTTCCTCTGAGACTTGTGTAGGCTGTTTCTTCTTGCTTCTGTCACACTGTCTTATCCCAGTTAGCTCCCAGTTGGATTGTGAATGGGCCTCCCCAATGGACTGGGACTGGATAACAAGGGTCATCAGGTTCGACGTGTAAGCTTTGCTATTTCACCAACTTGGACAGCCATCCCGATGGGGCCTGCTATTGAAATACTTCCCGAGGGTTCAAAACATGTTAAATCCTGTCCCAGAACAGCCCCTCGGCACCTTGCTGGGTGAAGTGGAGGAGCTTCCCCTGGGGTTCTTCAGCTCACTCCTTCCCCACACCTTGGTCTTATCGAGAATGGGTCTGGGAACACTGTGCTTGGGGGGACTGCTGCTACCAAACAACAGATTTCAGGGGCTGGGTTGCGGAGGGGGTAGGCTCAAAGGGAGCGGCTGGATGAGGGGTCCCGTGAGAAAGTTTTGCACCACAGCCCGGTTTAGGGACTGGCATGGGAGCGCGTGAAGGTGGGTCAGCGTGCCTATGCTCACTGAGATGCGGGAGGGAGCACACATGCGGTGGCCTGCCGCATCTGCAGGCCACCTGGGACTCGGGAGTGGGTGTGTGAGCCCCAGGGCCATTGGCCAGGCCACTTTCCGGCGCCTCAGTTATATGGGATGCACCAACTTTAGTTTGTGGGCATTCCCAGAACAGAGTTGGTTGCTGGCCACCTACAGACGAAGGGTCTCAGCCCTGGCGCTCATGAATGTCAGAGATGACCATGTCCCTTCCCCAGCCACAGCAGAACTTATGGATGTGGGCAGCTGGTGGGGTCCTCCAGAGTCAAGCCCCATGCTGCTGCCCCGGTGAGAAACACAGGGCTGTCGTGTCCCATTCTCACTCGCCTCGGTGGCCTCTAAGGCATGAGGTGGCATTGGGGGCATTCTGAGGGGACTCCCTGCTGGTGTCTGAGAGCCAGGACAGGCTGCCTCATCTGGGTCTAGCACGCTGCTCCTTCCATTCAGACCCCAAGCCATTCTGGAGAAGTGTGATGCAGGACAGCCATGTTTGGTAAGGGTTGCCTCCCACCAGTGGTGGGAAGGTGAACACCAGGTCCCCGCACCCAACTGTGCCAAAGGCCTTTTCTTCAGCCCACGTCCCAAGTGCCACTGATGCGAAGGCCTTCTCTCTGTCCCCACACGGTAGGGGCCATCTGGCCAAGAACCGCATCTGGGCTCTCTTTCAGCGAATGAGTTCTCAGGGTCATTTCCATAGCCCTTAGGCCGCCATGTTTTCTGCCTGCCTTCCTCCTTGGGCCTGCGTTCCTCGATGGCAGCAGGGAGCCAGCATTCCGTGGAGGTGAGGGTTGGGGGGGTGACCTGGTCCTGCAGCCTACGTGGAGGACACTGACCACGGGCATTGATGTGCATGATTGTATTCAAAACGGACAGGTGCAGTCACATCCCTGGCTGAGGTCACCAGTACAAGAACAGAGCCTAGTGCTAAAAGAGGCTTTGAAGCAACAGGAACAGTCCTTGCCCCTCAGTGGGAGACGGGGGGCTCCCCCCGCCCCAAGCACAGGGTGATCTGGAAGAACTCAATTTACACCCTTGGCTCCCGTGGGCTGGGGGATCAGCAGAGGGCGGGATAATCCCAGCTTCTGGAGCAGATGGTTTCTGACGACCGCTTGACCCAGTTCCCTCCCAGCAGATGACTGGCAGCGGGGCGGACAGCTCTCTACTAGGAGAGCAAAATGTGGACCCTCCTCTCCACCTTCTCTTCCCTCCTCTTACCAGAAAGGACAAGGTGGACTTTGCCTCTCCCGGGAGCCAGGGCCATGGGCGGGATGCTGCATCTCCCCAAAGGTGTGGACCGCCCTCTCCCTGCCAGCCCTGTCCAGCCTGGGCGGGGCTCACAGTGACAAGGGTTGTAGCCAAACAGGCAAGGACCGCTACTGTGAGGGCTTGCGCTGGGGAGGGCGTCTGCATGTGGTCTGTGTGCACTCACGTGCGCGTGCGGCTTCAATTCTGACTTTATGACTTTTCTCATTCATTCATTCACTCATTCGCTCAACCAAGCATTAGTTTAATAAGTTACTCCTTATCTGGCATCAGATGGGGCCCATGAGACGTGGTCCTTGCCCTCCAGGAGTCTGGGGCCCCACAAGGGAGATGGACAGATGAGAGGGTAACAACAGCCAGGCACTGGGCCAAGGGGCCTAATATGGCAAAAACTATTCAGGGCACAAGAGCACCATGGTGGGCTTCACCAAGGAGAGATCAGGCTGGGTCTTGAAGACCTAAAGAGTTTTTGCTAAGTGGTTAGCCGCTGTGGTGATGGAAAGACCCAGAAAACCAGAGCACATGTACCAGATGGAAGACCCTAGCAATGCCATGCAGGTGGGTCTGGCCTGGCTTAGGGCTACGGGGCTGGAAAGCGGAAGTACCTCCTTCCTGCCCAGAGATCGCAGGTTCTGCAGGCTCCGCAGGCCCTGGGAGGGGACAGGTGGTGGACTCAGAGACCATAGAGGGCTGCATATTTGGGAACAGCAGGGACTTGGGCTCCGGAGAAAGTCCTAAGGGGGCAGAAGGGCTGCCATTGTGGGGCGCTCCTGGGCCCCGCTTTTGACCTCCTCTTGGGAAACCCCTATCGGCCTCCATGTTCCCCCCGTTGGAGCGGCCGGGCACCTTCGGGTCGGTTCCTTAGATTGGGAGGGAGGGGGCGCTCGGCCTCCAGACTTGTAGGTCTCCGCGGGGCTGCAGTCCGGGCAGAGCTCCGCGGAGGCACCGGCGGGCGGCAGGCCCAAAGCGCGCAGACGGGGCGCTGGGGGGTGGGCGGTGCGGAATGCAGAGCTGGAGGCCCGGCTCCAGCTTTAGTTCCCCAATAGCCCAGAGGAGCCACGGTGATTTTCCACCCTGCTTCCACCGCACGGTGCTGCCTGTTGCAGGGGGTGGGGGTCCGAGCAAGCGAGGAGGGGCGGGGTAGGGTGGTGTTCCTTGGACTGGGGCGCTGCGCCCTGTCGGCATCCGTGTGCTACTCCACACCCAGGCGGGGGCGGCAGGAGAGACAAGGAGCGATTGCACTTGGGGCTCTGGACGGGTTGGGTGTTCGGTGCTTATTGGCAGGGTCGCTTGTATGGCTGCCCAAAGAACGACGCCTTAGAATCACAGTTTATAGGGTTCCGTGGAGGTGGGGGATAGGGTTGACCAAGTTGCCTTGTCTGAGGCTTCCACTGGCGTGACATAGGTGGTCTTGTCCTCTCCCATTACAGACGAAGGGATGAGTAGCGGAGAGGGGGAAGGCTACCCAAGGTCACTCCTATTAAGCGAGAAGGGGCTGAGCCTCCACTGGAGCCCGGGTTTGTCCGAGATCAAGACCTACCACTTGGGGCAGGGAGGTAGTGATGTTGGAGACCTCGTCCCGGGGCTCAGGGCCGCCCTGCCGCGAGGCCGGTTCCCCGCACGAACGAGGATTTCTCGGGGGCTCGGAGCCGGCAGAGGCAGTGGCGGGCCAGGCCTCCAGCGGCCGCTGCCTCCTTTACCCCTGCAGCCTGCGGGGCCCCCGCCTTGCCCGGTGCGCCGGCGGCCGGAGGCGCTCGGCGAGGGCACTGGAGCCCGGGAGTGACATCCACCCGCGGAGCCAGCTCCGGGCCGCAGCCGCCGCCCCCGCCTCGCCGGGCGGGAGAAGGTGCACCCCGGGAGGGCCGGGGGCGGCCGCCGCGGCGAGAGTTGCTCCTCCCGGTCGCACAACGAGGGCAGGGCCTGCGCGACCGCGTGGAGGCGGCAAGCACCGGGGATCCCGGGCCAGGAGCCCATCGGTGTCGCCCGCCGCCCAGTTGGGCGAGGGTCTGGGGAGCCCACGTGGTGGGAAAGTTTGGAGACTGCAAAAGTGGCCGGGCATTGCGGGGGTGGGGGGGGAGGGGAACGGGCCGGCTCGCCCCTCCTCCCCGCGAAGGCAGAAAGGAAAAAAGCGGGGGGAAGAGGGGGGTGGGCGTGGGGAGCCGGCGGCAGCGACCTGAACAGAGTCCGCACCCCCCCACCCCCCGCTCCGGGGGAAAGCCGGAGCGGGGAGGCACGGACGGCCTCCTCCCGCATGGCCGGGACGAGACTCGTTCACCAACCCCCCCCCCTTTTTTTTTTATGCCAACGTCTATCTCAACGCGCGCGCACTTACGGAGATTGTGCGGCTTTTTTTCCCCCTTGGGAGAAAAAACGCGGAGAGTAAAAGAAGAGAGGGCAAAGAGACGAACTCCTCGGCAGGCTCTGCACTGTGTCGCGGCCGGGCGCGGGGACGCGGCTGCCACCCGCCCGCTCTCTCCCGGCCCTGCGGCGTGTGCCAGCGGGAGAGCGAGCTAGGGCACCCGCACCCGGGGACGCCGTGAGACTTTTGGGCGCTCGAACCAACCTCCCCGCCGCCGCCGCAGCAGGCAGGAGAGACAGGGGCGAGAAGGGCCCTGCCTCCGCCTCGCCTTCCTCGCACGGCACCCCGTGCCTGGCCGGCCCGCGCAGGCAGGCGGAGGAAGGGAGGCAGCGAGAAGGCGGGCGGAGCGGAGGCTCCGGCGGAGCGCGCAGCGGCCGGCCAGCCCGCCGGGGGATGCGGCGCCCCGGGAGCCTGGAGACAACTTTGCCGTGTGACGCGCCGGGAGGACTGCAGGGCCCGCGGCCGGGAGCTCCGCGCCGCTGCCGCTGAGCCGGACCGCGCGGCCAGCGCTCCCCGGCGCTCCAGCCTCTGCGCCCGCCCCGCTCCGCCGCCCACCCGCCGGCCCGCTGCGAGGACTACCGGCCCGTCGCCCGCAGCCGCGGCCCTTCCTCGGCGCTCAGGTGCGAGCGCGGGGCCCCGCCGCAGCGCCCGCCGCAGCACCGCGCCAAGCCGCGCCCGGCTCCGCTCCGGGGACTCGGGCGCCTTCGCTTCCGTCTCGGCCAAGTTGCGTCGACCAGCCCTTTTGCCACATTCCCCGCGCGGCGGCCGAGGCTCCGCCGCCGCCACCGCTTTCGCTTCGCCAGCGCTGGGGGCTGCGGGGCCCCGACGCGGAGAGGATGAGGGAAAGGCTGCAGATGCCGAGACGCCCTGAGACGCCCGCGCGGCACTGACCCGCCGACCCCCCTCTTCGCCGGGGCGCCTCTCCGGCCCCCGCGGCCCTCGGCGCCCCTTCCCCGTCGCGCGGGAACCCCCGCGGCCCGACTGGCCCCCTCCCCCTGCTAGCCGGCGGCGGCCCTCCCGGCGGGCGGGCGGAGGCCCGGGCGGGCGCGGGCGGGGGCGGGGCGGGGCGGCGCGCCGGGAGCCCGGAGCCCGGCCCTGCGCTCGGCTCAGCTCGCCTCGCGGCGGGCGCCCTCGTCGCCAGCGGCGCACCATGGACGGGCTGCCCGGTCGGGCGCTGGGGGCCGCCTGCCTTTTGCTGCTGGCGGCAGGCTGGCTGGGGCCCGAGGCCTGGGGCTCGCCCACGCCCCCGCCTTCGCCCGCCGAACCGCCGCCGCCCCCGCCGCCCGGGGCCCCCGGAGGCTCGCAGGACACCTGCACGTCGTGCGGCGGCTTCCGGCGGCCGGAGGAGCTGGGCCGGGTGGACGGCGACTTCCTGGAGGCGGTGAAGCGACACATCTTGAGCCGCCTGCAGATGCGGGGCCGGCCCAACATCACGCACGCGGTGCCCAAGGCCGCCATGGTCACGGCCCTGCGCAAGCTGCACGCTGGCAAGGTGCGCGAAGACGGCCGCGTGGAGATCCCGCACCTCGACGGCCACGCCAGCCCGGGCGCCGACGGCCAGGAGCGCGTCTCTGAGATCATCAGCTTCGCCGAGACAGGTGGGTCGGTTCCACGGGCGGCCAGCTGCGGCCCTCGGTCCCCCACCCTCTCCCACTCCCTTCTCCTGGCCCGTTCTGGCCACTGCAGCCAGTGCACCCTGGGGGCAACGCGGACTCCCGGCCCCTGGCGTCCGCCCCTGGCCCCGTGCACCCCGTCCGGGTTGCCGTCCTCTTCCCTCAGGCAGCGTACCCCTGCTCCCCGGCCACCGCCATTGAGCGCTTTGCCCCCCACCCCTGCTTTATGAAATCGGGCCCCAGCGCCTCTGGGCGCGCATCCCCCTCCTGGCAGATGCGTGCGGCCCTGGCTCCGCGGGCACTTGCTTGGTGATTGCTTAATGTTTTTGTTTCCCACGATCGGAGTGTAGGCTTAGCAGTGTGGTTGGAGATGTGTGTGCTTGTTGATATCCGTGGGCCGGAGAAGTAAGTGTGTGTGTGTGTGTGTGTGTGTGTGTGTGTGTGTGTGTGTGTGTCTGCGTGAGAGGCCCCGGGGCCGCTTCCATCGCCGGGCAGCGTGGGCTTGCCAGGATTGCTGAAGCCTCACTGGGGAGAGCTAGGCAACCTCTCTTCCGATTGTGTGGGCACCGGAATCGGGCGGAAGGCAGGCTTCTCAACAGGTCCCATCATTTACGCAGAGAAAGACGCGGCTCAGGGGCAGCCCCGTGCCTCTCGGCTTGCCTGGCAGCGGCAGCAGCCCCCTCGCTTTAGAGCCGCAGAGTTCCTAGTTAACAAAGGGTAGGAGTCCTTTCTGGAATTTTCTCTGGGCCCCGGATTGCAAATTTCTGCCACTGTCTATAATAATAGAGAAAATCTTTCGGAACTTTAAAAGGAGGAGGAAAATGTGCCCGCGCGGAAATGCTGCAAGTGCTTTCCACTCCGCTGTCCTTTTCAGGACTTGAATGAGCCAGGCTGGCTTTTGTGCCTGGAGCTCAGCCCCATTTGTGCCGAGGGGACTGCGGAGAAGGTCGCGGAGGGGGAAGCCGCGGTGCGGGCTGGGCTGGGGGTAGGCAGGGAGCTCGTGGGAGGGGGGAGCAGTTGTGTCACCAGGCTGAAAGTGCCCCCCACCCTCCCAGGCAGCAGGCAGACGGTGCTGGTGCCGCCTGGGGATGAAAAGGGATGAAAAGTTTTGCATGGCCGGGTGTGGAGAAAAGCAGAGACAATCGGGCTGGTTTGTGCTTAGAAAGAAATGCATTGCTGTTTTAGCTGTCCGACCGAGTCAGGGGAAGCTCAACATGCAATTAGAGAGCTTGGATTAAAAGGTGCTTTGGGGCCCAGAGTAGAAATGTGATTCTGGAAGGTCGAGGAGGCCTTTTGGTCCCGGTGGCACAAAATGACAGCGGGGGCTGGTATATTTCTGGTCCGTTTCACGAGCCAGCTCTTTGACTTATAAATAACAGATTCAGGTCACAGGCAGCTCGTCCAAGACTAGCTTTTAAGGCTGCACTTTCCCCCATTTCAAAGTCAGATGTCAGTGTTATTAGAGGAGCCAGGCGAGGCCTGAGGAGGGGGCTGGGGGGCAGTGGTAGGAGGTTTGATAAAACCAGCCATCGCCACACAGTTGCCTTATTTGTTCTTCCTGCCAAAAAAAATAAAGAAAGAAAAAGAAAAAGAAGAGAAAAAAATAAAGAAAAAAAAAAGAAAGAAAAAGAAAAAAGTACAAATTGTCAGAGAGAAGAGTCGCTGAAAAATGCAGGAATGAGAGAGTAGTTGTATGTCGGTTGGCATGGTCTCTCTTCTTGTTGAGCTGAATTATGGAGGAAACTTCACAAGCCAGTTCCCCATTTTCCTTGGAGATTCTGAACACACCATTAACGGGGAGCCAGTGCCTTGTGAAAGGAGGGGACCTCAAGTTTCAAGGCTGCATGTCCTGTCCCTTGGAGCTAGTCAGAAACGATGGCTGCACTTTGCAGCCTGCAAAGCACACTTTTCCTGTGTCAGAAATGTGAGCAGAGCTCGCTTGTTTGCAGTGAAGGATCCACTGGCGGTTGGATCAGATCATGCTTAGGTAAACACTAGGAAGAGGCAGTAGGTGGCTCAGCTGGATTTTGCAACGCCCCGGAGTTAACCAAAAAAAAAAAAAAAAAAAAAGAAATCTCTACTGCAACAACCCACCCCCTAAGTCCTCCGTGGGATCCTGGCTTTGTGCTTCAGATTTCAGAGATACCCCTAACCACTTGTTAAGATCTTGGCCTCCTGGCGAGTTCCTCTGTTGGGCTTTGAGGCCTGACAGCCCGTCTCCAGGGAGCCCTGGCCTGGGAGAGGTGAGGTGGGATTTTATGGGCCTGGACCCTGCAGCTCCAAGCTGGTCCGGGTTTCTTAATGGAAAACGCTTTTCTCTGCCTCTCCCAGGTTCCAGGGAGAGGCCCTGGCCCCAGGAACAGTATTTCTGGTCAATAACGCTTTCCAGCTGCGTGGCAAACGTGCGTTCCAGCATCAGGCAGCGGAGTCTCTTTTCCGCATTGCCTCGTGTTCTCCTTGAATTAACTTGGCCTCCCTTCTCGCCTCTCCGCAGATGGCCTTGCCTCCTCCCGGGTCCGCCTGTACTTCTTCATTTCCAACGAGGGCAACCAGAACCTGTTCGTGGTGCAGGCCAGCCTGTGGCTTTACCTGAAGATCCTGCCCTACGTCCTGGAGAAGGGCAGTCGTCGGAAGGTGCGGGTCAAGGTGTACTTCCAGGAGCAGGGTCACGGAGACCGGTGGAACATGGTGGAGAAGAAGGTGGAGCTCAAGCGCAGCGGCTGGCACACCTTCCCGCTCACGGAGGCCATCCAGGCCCTGTTCGAGCGGGGTGAGCGGCGGCTCAACTTGGACGTGCAGTGCGATGGCTGCCAGGAGCTGGCTGTGACGCCCGTGTTCGTGGACCCTGGAGAGGAGTCGCACCGGCCTTTCGTGGTCGTGCAGGCACGGCTGGGTGACAGCAGGCACCGCATCCGCAAGCGGGGCCTGGAGTGCGACGGCCGGACCAACCTCTGTTGCAGGCAACAGTTCTTCATCGACTTCCGCCTCATCGGCTGGAACGACTGGATCATCGCGCCCACCGGCTACTACGGGAACTATTGTGAGGGCAGCTGCCCTGCCTACCTGGCAGGGGTCCCGGGCTCCGCCTCCTCCTTCCACACGGCTGTGGTGAACCAGTACCGCATGCGGGGCCTGAACCCCGGCACGGTGAACTCCTGCTGCATCCCCACCAAGCTGAGCACCATGTCCATGCTCTACTTCGACGACGAGTACAACATCGTCAAGCGGGACGTGCCCAACATGATCGTGGAGGAGTGCGGCTGCGCCTGACTGTGGCGGGGCTGCGCCCAGGGTGGGGCGCCGGGGGGCGGTCCCGGGAGGTCTACCCCCCTCCACCCTGCCCCAGCCCCTGGGGGACCGGGTGCCCCCGCCGGCTGAGCATGGTCCTTCTGGTGGGCTGCACAGACGGTGCCAGGGCGAGGCCTGAAATATGCTCCTGCTTTTTCATCGAGCAGCCAGTCAAAGCCAGAGTGAGAACCCTCCACTGACATGAAATACTTCCAAATGCACACGTAGACACGCACAGCCAGACGCATCCTGCCTCCCACACAGCAGCGTCCGGGATACCAGCAAATGGATGCGGTGACAAATGGCAGCTTAGCCTGTCAGTCGGAGAGAATGGGGTGAACAGCCACCGTTCCCACCAGCTGGCCCGGCCACTCTGCATCGCGCCTTCCGAGCACACATAAAAGCACAAAGACAGACAGACAGACAGACAGACAGACACACACACACACACACACACACACACACACACAGAGCAAGCACGGGAGCCACAGACAGGAAAAGCAGATGCGGGGGTGGGGAGCGTGGGGACAGGTGGGAGGACGGCGTGTCCCCCTTCACTCGTGTGCAAAGCCTGCCGTGCCTCGGCTTCTCCTGGCTCTGACACTTTGGCTTTCTTCCCTGCCCGCTGCGGGCCCAGGGGAACCCTGTCTTTTCCCACCCTTGGAGAGGGAAAGAGGCCCAGAGAGGACACGACCTGCCAGAGACCGTGGAGCAGTGGCAATGACCATTTGACTGTTTCTGGGGTCCCTGGCGTGACTTCTATGTGTGTTTGTTTTGGGGTAGGGAGGGAGGGAGAGGAAAAAGGTCTTAATTTGATGCTTTAACGGATCCCTAGCAGTTGACAGGTCATTCATTCCAGTTGTAGAATTGAAAAAGGGACTTTTTTTTAACCAGGTGTGACTTTTAAGTTAAAATTTGAATTGTTTTACATGGGAAGAAAAAAAAAAAGTTGCGATCTGTGCCCTTCACTGGGGATATTACTCTAGGACATACTGGGGAGGGGCGGAACTGACCCCAAGGCAGGGGAATGAACCCTGAGGAGGAGATGGTGCAGCACAGGCATTCTGGAAATGCTGGGGTTTGGGGGGAGGGGTGTCCCCTCCCCCCGCAGGGGTTGTGGGATGGGAGCAGTTTAGCTGGTCTTGGAGAGATGGGGAAGGCTTTCATCTGCTTTACGAAGTTGCCCCGTGTGGGTGCCGGCCACCAGGGCCGGCCTTGGACGTGGCCCCAGCCTGCTCGCCTGCCCGCCCGCCCCTCCTAGCCCTTGCCGACTTGCCTGAACGCACATGATATAGCACTTGCCCATCTGCGTGTGTCCAGAAGTGGCCCTTGGCAGAGCACTGAACTCACCCCCAGACGTCCAAGTGCCACGTGAACTATGCAATTTAAAGGGTTGACCCACACTAGACGAAACTGGACTCGTACGACTCTTTTTATATTTTTTATACTTGAAATGAAATCCTTTGCTTCTTTTTTAAGCGAATGATTGCTTTTAATGTTTGCACTGATTTAGTTGCATGATTAGTCAGAAACTGCCATTTGAAAAAAAAAGTTATTTTTATAGCAGCAAAAAAAAAATACAGTTAAATGTATTATACATAATTTTGGAACCAAAGAGGCCAACAGATCAGTTTTAATTTTTATTAGATGGTGAGGCCATCTTCCGTGAGGTAGATGTTCTGAACAATCCCTTGAGTGGCCTGCCAACGTTTCAGGGTATAAATGGATTTTGTTTATTCAGTTTGCTGTGTCTTTTCTATCTTTACACACCCAGAAGGTACAGTAAAAATGACTATGGTAGAATGCAGGTGTGCTCCCTTAAATCCCCACCTTTATGTTTATTTAATAAAGCTCCCCTTAGGTTCTGTTTCATAATAATTTAAAACCAAACAATTTTCCCTTAGACTTGCTGTTAAAGTATTTTACATCTGTGTACAGTTTAAGAAAATAAAAGATTGAGTGCCACGGGCTTCCTGCCTCATGTGGTGTGCGGGGCGGTGGGGTCGGGGTCGGGGCCGGGAGCGGTGGCCGTGGCCGGGAGGTGGGCGAGGCCCAGTGTCCAGCTTTAAAGCTGGTGCCTCCGTGGCTCACTCCTGATGTGCTCAGTCCTTGCCACCAGCACGGTTGTCAGTGAGCGAGGCCGGAAGATCAAAATCAAGGACAATTAGCAAATTCGTGAATTACGTATTTGTTTACCCTCCAGCTCCCAAGACTAATTGTGTTTTACCGAAGGCGCATCTATTACTACTTGCAAGTGCTGGTTTGAGCCCCCAGCCCCTGGAAGGAAATGTGGAACCCCGAAGGTTGAAGTCCGGGTGACCTCCAAGCCTGCCTCCATTTATTGGTATAGGTGACTGTCCCCCACAAGAGGCTAGTGTCTTAGGAACAGAAGGGTGAACAGAATCAAGGCTGTGAGGATGCTAATTGTCCTTGACTGTGGGGGTTTGGCCTGGTAATAGGTGACGGTGGAGGTGGTGGTGGTTTTACTGGTGACACACATTCAAGTGCGATGGCAGGTCTGACTGGAGACCCCCACCAGGCGCTGTTTTATGTCGTGCTTTCTGGGGAAATGATCTCAGCATTTTCCAGAGTTGTGGGAATCCTCAGCTCAGAAAGGTTCAGAGCTCTGCCGGAGGCCAACACCGCTAGGACGGGCACCGCAGGTGCTTGAGCCCCGGTGGCATAGCCGGTCCACCTGTGCTCCAGGAGGCCGGCAGCCTCGAGGCCTCGCTTGCCTTTGAGGCTCTGCAGAGTCCGTGGGGCTGCTCCTTGGTCTTTGGGTCGCATGTGGTCTTCCCAGAACATCTCAGGGCAGTTGAGCATGTAGGACCTTACAGGTTGATTTAACCCCATGAAGGCAACAGTGGGGAAATTGAGGGAGGCCCTGGGCAGCAGGAGGGACGTATCTCGATTCACACTGCCATCTGGTAGGAGGGGGCGGCCTCTGGTCCCTCATCCCATCTAAGAGAGAGCAACTACTCTGTGGGCCTTTTGTCCTGGGGTTATATTTATTGATCTGCAAAGTCTTCAGACAGTATACAAATCACTAGGGGCAAAGATTTCATAGAGAAAGACCTGGCCTGGGCATTTGGGGCGTAAGTCAGGATCCAGACACTTCTTTACTCCGCCCTGAGCTCCATCCAACTGCTGGTTGCTCTAGGCCCTTAATCCATCTCCTGCCTGCCCTTGGCCCAGGAATTTTTGCTGGAAGCCTTTAGGAGGGGCAGTGCAAGGAACCAGGGTACCTCACTGTTTGGGTGTTGAGCACCTCTGGGGACCCACCTCGGGCTGAGCTTTACAGGGTGGTCCATGGGTCCCACCGTTAGTCCCAAGAAGGGTCTGGGACGCTGAGGTATGAGGCCAGTGGGCTGGGAGATGGTCTCTGAGTGGTACTCCGCTGCCCTTTGCTGGCCATATGTGCCTGTGCCCTCTGGTCCCCCTGGGCAGTGGTAGTTGGCAATTACTTTTCCTGACCGGTGCCGTGAGAACAGGGCTATTCCAGGCTGCCCTCCCAGGCCTGAGTGTCCTTTCTCTAGTAGGGACATGCATCTTCCTTCCTGTGCTCTTGTGGCCAATGGGCTCCCCTGTACCTCCTTTCTTATGCAGTCCTCAGTCCTTTTCTGCCTGTTGCTTTCCTCCATTCTCTGCCCTTATCTCCCCAGTGGGCCTGGCCTGAAGCCTCCCCTCTCCCCTGGCGATGCCCTTGGAACCCCACAGCGCAGGCCCAGGGAGTGAGCCTCCTGCACTGCTCAACAAGTCCAGGGTGTCTGACCTAGAGCCCTCTGGCGCCCCTTTAAGGTGCCTCTTACTTCCCCTGTGTCCCTCTCTTCCTTCTTCAGGCCACCCGGCTGTTCACCTCTCATAGGACAAATGGGTCAGACAGGGCCAGCCAGGGCCAGAGGCTGTTACCCTACTTGCCTCAAATGTCTCCACCATCTAGCAATGGTGATTCCGAGACCCCACTACATCAGGTTCACCCTTGGCCAACCTCCCGACACGCCCTGCGTGCTCGATGATTCAGTGAAGCCAAGTCTGGGGGTGGGGGGGCTAGGGAGAGCACTGGGCTGAGGCGATCCCCTGTGTAGATGGGGCCACACCTACCAGCCTTCTGTTCTCCTGTTTCCCAG
Source organism: Mungos mungo (assembly GCA_004023785.1). Lineage (NCBI taxonomy): Eukaryota > Metazoa > Chordata > Mammalia > Carnivora > Herpestidae > Mungos > Mungos mungo. The sequence continues at coordinate 82,754 of PISW01006163.1, read as the reverse complement.
GTGGGCAGACTGAGGGTCCACTAAGCAGAGGTGTCCTATGTCTGCTGCTCTCTCAGCCCTCCCAGTGGTGCCCAGTGCAGTGTGGAGACAACAGTAGGAGGGCCTCTTCTGTGTCAGAGCTTATATGCCTATTCCTGCTTCCGGGTGTGACAACACTGTCACCTGGTGCGAAGGCTGAGGGTGCCGCCCCATGGCTCCAAACAAGGGTCTGGGAGAGGGACTTGGCAGCCTTGCTCTGTGTCTGGGCACTTGCCCCACCTGGGACCCACGCATGCCCAGCACATGGTCAACATGCCCTCCGCAGCCCCAGTGGGGATTTTTGCTGGAGACCCTCAAGGAGCTGGGCAGATCATCTCTCTACAGCAGCCTAGACCTCCTTCAAGGGCAGGGATGGGGTGGGGGTGGAGGTTGGGCACAGGCTGTCAGAAAGCCATAAAAACTGCCACAGGGCAAGGAAAGCAACCCTATGTGGGCAAAGAAGCAGAAAGCAATGCCTCTCCTTGTGGGCAGGGGCTCCAAGAGGGACCTGGCCCATATTCAGCTTTCAATGGGATGTTAGAGCAAATGATGCTACCTGTGGGCCCTGGACGAGGAGCTGAGCCTGTTGTAGGTGAGGCATCGGTGTGAGTGGGGCAGGGAGGGGGGGTGGGGAGGCTCTGGGAGCCCCGTGGGGGCTGCAGGTGAGCGGTTGTTGGTGAGCTTGGCTGTGCAGGGGGTGGAGGATCGTGGGACGTGCTGCTGTGTGGCTGACTGCGTGCGAGCCGCAGGGGTGCGAGACTGTGTGGGGTGTGAGGCTGCCATTGTGGGCTGTGGTTGCGTGGTTGGTTGCGTGTATTTCTTGCCAGTTTCGTTTTCTTCCTCATCGTGAGGTAATGCACCCGGGCACCCGGCCGGTTATGCACTTTGGGATTGGGGTCATTATATTTGTAAATGTGGCCCTTTGCTGGCACCCAGGCCCCCCACAGTTGGAGCCTAGATCACCCCCATGCTGGGCAGGGGCTGGGCCGGTGGGGCCAAAGGGCACAGGCACGGTTTCTGTGGCCCCTGTGGTTGCCCACAGGGTGTTGTCACAGCCCCTTCTGCCTTGCTCTGGCCACTCAATGCCTGGGCTCCACCACCCACTGTGATGTCCCTGCCGCCCTGAAGTGGGACCGCTTTAAAAGAAGAATGGTATCATCTGGCCAGTCATTCAGTTGCTCAACAAACATTTTCCTGGGTGCCTGTTCTCATGTGCTGGGGAATCAGTGCATAAGATCATCTCAGTTTGACAAAGACCTTGTAACAATCCAGGGTCAGAGGGGGAATGGTATCATTATCCCCATTTTACAGACGGGACAATTAAGACTGAGAAAGCCATGCACTGATGGCACAGCTCGTAAGCAGCAGGGCTGGGATTCACCCCCAGGAGTTGTTTCCAAAGTAACTTATAGGCACTGGGCTGTCTAGGAGGAGGGGGTAGGGAAGACACAGCTGTTCTGGGGCCCACCTGAGGGAGAGGAGAGGCCGGGGCTCAGGGTTTGCTCTGCTCCCGCCCCTCCCTGAAACTCCTGCCTAGGACTCCGGCTTGGCATATCAGTGGCATCTGTGCATTGAGCTGTTCTCTGTGACTCTGGGGACTGCCATCCATGGGCCATTCCCATGCCCTCTGTGGCTAGGTCGGGGGGATGGTGGCTGGGCCTGATTCTTCGAAGACAGATTATGGACCGAGCAAAGCAGAGATGGGGTGAGGCGGCAGGAAGCCGGTGGCCTTGCCTCTGGGTCTGGCGGCAGTGGTGGTAGTAAAGGTGGTTTGGACAGTCTTCCATGTGCCAGCCTGTCTTGTTTTGTGATCACAGCCTGACCTAACCTTTCAGGGTCCTCATCTGTAAAATGGGTAGTGACTGCCTACCACGGGGCGCAGAGGCTTGGGGGCTTGTCATGAACATTAAGGTGCTTAGGACAGGGCCGGGCTCTGATGCTGTCTCATGGTTACTGTTTCCCAGCACGTCCACCTGAGGTCGGGATGGCTCGGGTGTCCCCCTCAGAGCCTCGCCCTTCCTCCAGGAGGTCCCCTCTAGAACACCTCTTTTGCTCTGTTATTCATTCAGTGAACACTGTGACGCTGGTGTTAGCTAACATTTATTGAGAACTCACAGCCATCAGATATAATGCTTCACAACACTGGTTAATCTTTATAACCTCCCCATCGGGCATGTGAGGTGTACCCATTTTACTGACGAGGAGGTGAGGCTCAGGAAGTAGAATGTCTTGCTGGAGGCCTCACAGCTCTCAGGGGCAGAGTGGTGTCTTTGGCCTTCAAGTGCTGCCTCTCTACCTGCAGTGTTCTCAAGAGAAGCTCGGGGCCCTTGAGCCCCAGGGGCTGGGGAAATGGAAGAGTAGGTAGGAGGGTGAGCCGCTGGGTATGGCCTGGAGGGGCCCTTCAGCAGCCCTCAGCTGCCCCCCTTCTCCCCTCCTCCCCCCAGGGTGGCTGCAGGACCTGCGTGTTGAGAACAGCCCTTCCATGAACAGGCATGGGGACTTGTGTGAGGTCATCGCAGACCCCCAGAGAATATGATGGGGGCAGAAGGCCCACTGAGGTGCTGGGAAAATGCACACTGGCCACGTGTCCAAGCAAGAGTTCTAGGATGAATTCTTAGACCCCCTTAGGCCATCCCCATCCCTGAGGCTGGGGGGAGAGAGGGGTTGGAGAGAGTGCTGCAGAAGAGACTTTACTACCCACACCCAGTTACAGGGACTCTCCCGACCCATGTTAGCGACGGCAGTCACGTGTCCCCGCATTCTGCCTCCCTTCCAGGCAGCCTCCTGTCCTGTCCTCTCCTTACCTCCTTCTTCCCGCCAGGCCTTCCACCCAGCCTCTGCTCTCAGTGCCTCCCCTGCCCAGCCCCTCTCAGACCTGTATCTCCCTCCCCAGCCCCAGGGATGGTGGTGAGCAAGGGTGGGTTCCCCAGTGCTCATTCCAGCCCTGATCTGGAGTGAGGGGGGTGGGAGGGCTGGCTTTGCCCTACTCACTCCCCTTCCTCATGACTGCGGGGCCTTCGAGTGCGGCCCAGAGCCCTAGGGTCCCCAGGTGGGAAACAGAGATTCTCCTTGGCCCCCATGGAGGCATGTGTGTGTGTGCACGCGTGTGTGCGTGTGACTCTGATAGACATCGCACTGCCTACGGAGCTCGGAGCCTTAAGGAAGAGCCTGGGTTTAGGCTACTTGGGAGCCTTACTTACCCAGTCGGTGTCCCATCCTCAGCCTCAGAGGACACTGAAGGCGGTCTGTTCTATATTGGGGCTCCGGGGCGTCTTCTGGCTTCTCATAATAACACTGTGAGGGAGGTAAGTCACTGCTGGTCCCCCAACCCCACAGATGAGGTCAGGGAGCCGCCTCCCTGCTCCCTGGGCAGGTAGGCTCTCCGCACCAGCTCGGAGACAGCTTCCTAACTTCCCTGCTATGGGCCGGCGCTGAGGACCCCCGTGGCTCCTTCCAGGCCTCCTCCATCCCTTCCCCAGAGCAGGTTCAATGACTCTTCTCAGCAACAACAGCACAAGTGGCCTTGGTAGAGCCGGGCCCTGGAGCTGTGCCACGTGCATTGATTCGCGGGGGATGTAACACATCAAAGCCATCACAGGTAAGGTATACCTTTCTTTGGGGGATGGCTGGCCCCAAACCAGGAAAGGGCTGGCACAGAAAGCCCAAGGCTGTGTCCTTCACCTGTGCGATGGTGGCAGCCACAGGCTAGCACCGCAGTCGGGGACCACAGGGTTTTTCTCAGAACATACCCATGGCACTCTCCCACTTTTCCTGGGTAACGTTTAAGTAAAACATGGTGGTGGACCCTGTCACTCTCCTGTATAGAATTCTTCCAGGACCCCACGGCCCAGGAAGAAGTCTGGTGGCTAAAGGGCTCCCCAGGACCCCAGGCCTGCCACTTGCCACCCCACCCCACAGTCCGCAGGCCCTTCCTTGTGCTCCCCACCCAGGCCTCCCTTCCTTCCTGTCTGCAGTTCATTTTCACTTCTGTGCCTCCAGCTGCCCTTTCTTGCCCCCAACGCCCTTTCTCCTGCTCTCTACTTGGGTAATTGTGCTTCACCCTTTGGGGCTCTGGGGCAGGAGCGCTGACTCCCAAGGCTTGGGAAGCTCCTCTCGGACTCTTACCTGTATCATCACCGACTTGAGGCAGCAAGTCTGGACTCTAGGGGAGCTGGGGTCTGCCTCGTTCACCCCTCCACCATCCTGAGGCTGGGAAGGATTAGTGCTCAACACACAATTGTTAAATGAAGGAACACATGCTCAGGGCGAGAGATCTGACCCTGCTCACCCATTTCCCCGATGGAGCAACTGAGGCTAAAGGGGGCCAGCAGGACCCAAGGAGAGGCTCCCATGGGCTTGGACCAAAAGTTAGCGCTTCTTCTGGCTGGATTGACACTCCTGACCACGCCTTGGTTATTCTTCTCTCTTTTCAGAGCACCCTGTGCCCCACAGGTGACTCATGCAATAGCATTTCAAAAGCCTGTAATTTGCTGTGAGCGTTCAAGCCGTAAGAGAGAGGTTCTGCTGTCGCCATGGGCAGAGGCAATGCCCATCTGCCTGGTGGCAACCAAGTGTCTGTGGTGGCTTCCTGTTCCTCCCGGGGGCCCATGGCAACCCGAAGGAGGCCCAACCCTCCCCGCCCTTGACTTCCACTCCCGGGGAACTGTGGTTTGCCACCCGAGGGTATCTTATAAAAGCTCAGGCTTAATGAGTCGATCGCTGAGAGACGAATTGGTTAACATGGGCCCTGCTCCCCGGTGGGTGACTGGCACACGAATGAATGTCAATTAACTTCAACATTAATAATTCATGCTCCAACCATGTTGAGAAGGAGCAGGAAGTGCACCATGCAGTCAGCTCCAAGGGTTGGCCCACCACCCAGGGGGTTCACCATCTTCCTTCGGGGGTCTGAGCAAGGCCGCAGGGCAGAGTGTCCCCTTTGCTATTTCAGCATGAGAAACGTGCCTGGGTGAGGGGTCATGGAGCTGAACCCTGGAGGCAGACTGTAAGCCTCCCAAGGCCAGGGGCCCTGCTGCCTGTGTACCGCTGGTATTGCCATTGCCAGGAATGGCACCTGGCACATAGCAGGTGCTCAGTAAATCCCTGCTGGCTGACTGCCTGATCTGGGCCCTGCCACTCAGTTGTGTGAACTTATACAAGTCGTTTGCCCTCTCTGGCCTGTATTTTTCTTGTTTGATATTGGATTAGATGAGATGGTTCATTCATTCATTCATTTCCTATAATTCCTTGGTTTTCCAGAAGTGGCTACGATGTGTGAGTGCTGCTCTCTTCTTGAGGACAGTTATGTGCCACACCCAGCAGCCCCTGCTCTGGCCAGCAGCCGTTCCCTTGGGAGAAGCAGGGCCCCAGGTTCCGGATGGCTTTCAGAGGGGCAGACCATCCTGAGCCAACGTCACATGAACTTCATGTGACCTTCAGCTCCCAAGTAGAGAGCAGGCGTGTCCTTGACATCTGCTTGCGGGATTATTCTATGTTCTTTGGTGGCCGGGGACACCATGGCCAAAGTCTTTCCTAAAGATAGGACAGAATGCTGGCTTCACACAGCGTTTCGTCTCTTTGGAGGACCAGGCTGAGATGGGCCCTCCCTGCCACCCTGCTGGGGTGGGCTGGGAGAGACGGCTGGCTGGGCCAGTCAAGAGAGGCACCTGTCTTGTGTGGGAGAGGCTGGTGGTCTCCCCATGAGCTGGGGGGGGGGGAGGGCACTCCCAGGGGGAAGGAGAACAAGAGAGCCGCTGTTATGTCCTCCGTGAGTCAGAGGAAGGCTCCGAGATTTAGCGTTTTGGGAGGTGGGTGTGGGGCAGGTTGCTGAAAGCAGAGGACATGTCAGAAGCTGGTTAGATCACAGACCTGCAGAGAAGCCCATGTCACCTCTCCTTCTGCAGAGGGACCACTGAGACACAGAGAGGTTGCAGCCTTGCCTGGGGCCCTCAAGCTAATGGAGCTGAACTTAGCAGCACGGACTCCTTCTCTGTGCTTGCTCTGTGCGCAGGGCTACAGGGTCGCTCCTAAGCAGGTGCCATCCTTGCCTGGCCCGTGATATACAGGAATGTGCGCCAGGTTCTCGAAGGCAAGAGCTGAGGCTATGGGAGCACAAAGAGAGGCATTCTAGAGAAGTCAGGTCTTGGCCCCCTCATGCCAGCGCACCTTTCTGCGGGGTCATGCCTGGGCTCTCAGCTCCTGCAGTTTCCCAAGAGGGCACACAGGCCAGTGGTTAAAAGCTACCTACAGAGACTGTGGTGTGGCTTGCCGCACTCCAGCCCCACCCAGTCCTCGCTGTGTGCCCTAGGGCTAGTTACTTAACCTCTCTGTGTCTCAGTTCCCTCGTCATACAATGAGGCTAATAATAGTGTATTATCCTATAGGCTTACTGTGTGGATTAATGAGATGATAATAATCATAACTACCACTGACTGAGTGCACATAATGTGCCTAGAACTCTTCTAAACCCTTGACATATTTTCACCTAACTAATCAGCCATAGTCTAGGGAGTATCATTATTTCTATTCCACAGGTGAAGAAGCCAGAATGCAGAAGGGCTAAGTGACCTGCCCAGGGTCGCATGGTCTGATCAAGAAGAGATGAGATGAAATCTCAGGTCCCAGGACACGGGGGCTCTGGCCTATGGGGTTGGCACCCTGCTGGCCTTGTGAAGTTGGCTCATTCTTGAGAACAGAGCAAACCTCCCCTCTCCCCCTGCCTGCCTTAGGGCTTTGAGAGCCCAGGCTGGTCCTGTCTGGAGCACCAGGATGACCATGACCATGACCCTCCTTCCAGGCCGAAGCTAAGATCGCGTTCTGAGGCTGTTTCAGGAAGCAAGCATTCCAACACCGTTTCCCCAGGAGTTTGTGGTATCTTATTCCCTAACTTTGGTCAAAAATCTCCTCCCTCAGCAGGTGCCCTCAGGTTGCCGATGCTAACAACAAGGGGCCCGGGGCCAGGCATGCATTGGGACACAGCGCTAACAGATCCCGAGGGCCGAGGCCTGCACAGCTCATTATTGGAGCCCTGCGTCAGGGAGCCAGGTTGCCTGGGGCTGCCCGGCCCCTGAAGAGAGCTGGAGGAATGTCCTGCCCTAGGGGTGAAGCAGGTTCCTGTGCCCTCCAGTGCCACCTTAAACCAGAACCAGGTTTCATATCCTGCAGCCAGGGGGCTAAATCCACAAGCTCTGAGTGGTTTTCACATTTTAATTCAATTTAAATTGTTTTTTAAAAGTTAATTTATTTTTGAGAGAGAAACAGAGCATGAGTGGGGGAAAGGCAGAGAGGGAGACACAGAAGCTGAAGCAGGCTCCAGGCTCTAAGCTGTCAGCACAGAGCCTGACACGGGGCTTGAATTCATGAACTGTGAGATCATGACCTGAGTTGAAGTCAGATGCTCCACGGACCGAGCCACCCAGGCGCCCCTGGTTTTTACATTTTTAAATGGTTGAAAGAAATCAAAAGAGGAATAATATTGCATGACATGAAAATTATGTGAGATCCAAATTTAGTGCTTGTAAATAAAGTTTTATTGGAAGACAGCTACCTCATTCATTTATATATTAGTTATGACAGAGACCCATATGCGCCGCAAGCCTAAAATATTGAACCTGACACTTTATAGAAAAAGTTAGCTGATCACTGATAGAGACACTTCTGCTGGGCAGATGTCCCAGGAGGCCAGTGCAGTGTCCCCTTCCATCCTCCTTCTGGGAGTCTCCCCTGAGAGGCCACCACACCTCCAGGACCTTCCTAGTGTTGATGGGGGCAGAGCAGGACACATGACCATGGCCAAGACCATCACCTTCAGCTGGATGCTGAAATTCACAATGACTGAGTCTCTCCTAAACATATAGAAGGAAGGGTCCCGGAAGGCTGGGGACTGTACTCTGATTGCTCTGAGCCCTTCTCCTGCTCAGCACAGGGTGGGACTAAATAAATAATGGGAGCCAGATGGCATTATGATCAGTCTGCCTCACACCCATTAGGATGGCCGCTCTCAAACAAACAAATAAACAAACAAACAGAAACAGAAAACATCAAGTGTCAGCAAGGATGTGGAAAATCTGAAACCCTTGTGCCCAGCTGGTGGGAATGTAAAATGGTCCAGCCACTGTGAACAACAGCAGGGACTTTCTCAGAAAAATTAAAAATAGAACCACCATGTGATCCAGCAATCTGACTTCTGGGTATATAACCAGAAGAATGGAAAGTGGGGGGCGGGCAGGGATGTATTTGTACGCCGTTATTCACAATAGCCGAAACGTGGAAGCAACCCGAGGGCCCACCGCCGGACGAATGGGAAGACAGAGGGCGGTGCAGACGGAACGGAGTAGGATTCAACCTTAGACAGGAAGGAAATTCTGACAGGTGCCATGACGTGGGTGAACCTCGAGCCCATTCTTCGACATGAAATGAGCCAGTCTCAAAAAGACAAATACTGTGTAATCCAACTTCTAGGAGGTAGTCAGATTCCTAGAGTCAAAGTCGTGGAGATAGAAAGTAGAAGGGTGGGTGCCAGGGGCTGGGGATAAGAAGTGGGGAGTTAGTGTTTAATGGGGAGAGTTTCAGTGGGGCAAGACGAAAGAGCTCTGAGGATGGACGGCAGGATGGTTGCCCAGCAGTGAGAATGCACTCAATGCGCTTAAAAATGGTTAAGGCAGTAAATTTTACCTTACGTGTATTTTACAATTAAGCTTTTCTTAAATTAAAAAAACCCCACCAACAAGGGGCCCGGTTTATGGCCTCCTTGGCAGCAGTCATCGGTGTGTCTTGTCCAGCGACCTCACCCCCTTCCCAGGGGGCCAGACGCGCAAGGGCTCGCTTGTCTTGGCCTTCTGCGCATAGGAAGTTCTCTCTGTGAGTGAGTGGGTGTGTGCCACCTGCCCCTTCAGATGTCCGATCTCGCCGGGAACAGAATCCAGAAGCAGATGTCACAACCCCCCCAGGGAACCCTGGCAATGATGCCAAGGGTGGCCCCTATGGGGGCGGGTTGCCCAAGGATCCTCCCTAGAGAAAGCCGATGTTCCCATTGTTGATGCCAGCTCTGCCCAAAGTGGGACCACCTCAAGGAATAGCCTGGCCCAGGCCTGCTGGTTGGGTACAGTCTTTAGGACTCAGAGACGCACCAGCATCTCATCTAGAATTGCCACCACCTCCCCCTTCCAGGCACTGGAGAAGGATTTTCCCATCGCACTTTATTCTACAATTACTCAATGGGATGTAGGCACCAGACTTCCTGCCTGTCGGTCAATGGCCTCAAGACCCCAGGCTTGAGGGGATCCAGAAAGGCTTAGAGTCTGGATGCTTGCCAAGTGGGACTCTGAGACCCAGGGGCTGAGGAGGGGTTGCACCGGCACCAGGACCTGCCAGGAATGGTTGGCCTGAGTCTCTAAATGCTTTCGTAAAACTGCTCGGCCTTAGGTCTTACGTGAAGGCCCTTAGCAACTGGTAAGCAGAACCCAAGGGAGGCCAGAGCCGGTGGCTAGAAGGAGACCAGTGGAGACTCGCTCAGGGCAATGCGGGTGAGCCGGGCATCAGGAGGGGACCTGGGGTCTGCACGGAGGCTCTTTGGGCTTTCTGGGTGCTGGGCATGATCATGAATGCATGCATGTAACATCTTCCATCACGTCTTCACAGTATTTTGCCTGGGGCCCAACAGGCTCTAGTAGGAGCCCATAAGAAGGCATCTAACCCTGCCCAGATCCCTGGGGCTACCAGGGAAGTCTTCTTGTCCCTGAGCCAGGTCTTGTTGGCCAGGGAAGAGGGTTAAAGGGAAAGGTGTTTTAGAAAGTAAATGTAGGGGGCGCCTGGGGGGCCCAGTGGGTTAAGCGTCTGACTTTTGGTTTCAGCCCAGGTCATGATCTCATGGTTGGTGGGTTTGAGCCCTGCATTGGGCTCCATGCTGACAGCATAGAGCCTGCTTGGGATTCTATCTTCCTCCCTCTCTGCTCCCCTTTGCTTGCTCTCTCTCTTAAAGAAAGAAAGAAAGAAAGAAAGAAAGAAAGAAAGAAAGAAAGAAAGAAAGAAAGAAAGAAAGAAAGATGTAGGAGGCAAAAACACCCCAGAGTGGGTGACTTTGGCCTTTAGTGCTCCCCACCCCACCTCTGCCCCCCACGCCCTCATCCCCCCACCCTACCCCAGGCTCTCCTCAGCCTTAGCTGGGCCCTCGGAAGGCCAACCTGCCCAGGCGAGGTGCCCATGACACCCCTGCCTCTCTCACCCCCTTCATGACCTCCCCTTCTCCCACACTCTCTCCTCAGGGCCTTACCTCAGGCGATGTCCCCAAACCTGATTTGTCAGACCCTTTGGCAGAATAAACTGATGCCAGAGTGCCTCTCGAAATGAACTGTCACATTTTCTTTTTTCAAAAAGGGTACAGTTTCCTGGTGGTTTCACTATCATTGTTGTAAGGCATGTTCACTGAGACAATTAGGAAAACATGTGAGAGTAAAAGGAAACATAAAAAAAATCACCATAATCTTAGTAATCAGAGCATGCCCACCGTTGATGTGCACACACTGCTGGTCTTAGCTGGCTTTTCTTTTTAAAAAATGTTTATTTATTGATTTTTGAGAGAGAAAGAGAGGGGTGGGGGGGAGAGCGCACAAGGTGGGGGGGAAGGGCAGAGAGGGGGGGATGAATTCCAAGCAGGCTCTAAGTTGCTCCAAGGTGGAAGCGGTACTTTGATCATTGAGGCCCCATTCAGGTGTTCCTACAAGGCCACCACCAGCCCACTCTGGGGAGGGACTTTAGCTCGCCAGGACTTCTCTGTCCTGGGCACTTTGGGAAGCACAGACCCTCTCCTGAGGGTCCCAGGCAGTTTGCAGTCACGATCTCTACCCTGCAGCCCTGCAATGTCTCCTCCAGAGCTGTCCGGACATCTGTGGCACTCAGACACCCTTGGGGATCCCCAGAGCTCTCATGTGGCCAGCCACCACTGGCCTGGGTCATTCATCTTCAGTCCCTTGGGCTCACAGAGGTCCTCATTTTCCCCCTCAGTATAAGTCCTGTGAAACTAAGACAGTCGGTCCCCACCGTGGTGGTGGGTGGTACTCAGCAAGTAGTCGGCCTTGACCGCTTCTAGTGCTGTGGGCAGTTGGGTGACCATCTCCATCCTGACTTGCCCTGTGCTGTTGTTATTCCGGTGTCTTTGGGCCCATCTGTGAATCCTTCTGTTCATTTTACAGCTTCTTCAGAGCATCCACACATGCTAGGACTGCGTCATGGGCTGCAACAAACTGGATGTGGCCCTGCCTTCCCAGAGCCCCTTGTCCAGTGAGGGTGACAGATGTGAGCACATAAATCATGACAAACTCATGTCAGTGAGAACAAACAGCCCCTCATGGGCTGGGACCAGAGAGGCCTGCTTCCAGTGAGGTGGTCCGGGAACTGCACTTTGGAGGGGACAGTTCAGCCGAGTGCCTGGGAAGGAGCTAACCAGAGAAGAGGTATGTCAGGGCGGGGTGGGAGGAGTGGTCCAGACAGGAAATAGCCTGTGCAAAGGCCCTGAGGCAGTAAAGAGTTGGGCATGTTGGAGAAATTGAAAGAAGCCTAGAGGAGACAATGTGAGGTGAGCAGGAAGAAGACATTACCAGCAGACGTCAAGGGCAGGGGCCTGGCCATGCTGGCCTGTGTGCATGGGAGCACCGGGGCAGGGGGAAGGCAGGGGGCCTTGGCAATGGTGTGGGGTGACCGACTTATGTTTTCAAAAGACCCTCCTGGCTGCCGTGAGGAGGATGGACCTTCGCAGGGTGAGGGGAGGGGAGCCTGGCCCAGAGGTTCCTGCGGTGGCCAGAAGAGCCCATGGGAGCTGGGGGCAGGGCGGTGAGAAAGTCCACAGTCCCTCAGGCAGGACCGTGAAGGCAGGACAGGCAGGGCCTGGTGATGAGCGGGGAGGGGCTGGGATCACCGAGCGTGGGGGTGCTGGCGTGGAGAAGGCAGGAGGACAGGGATGAGGCCGTGGTTGCTGCCCTCTGAGATGCCATGTAGGACCCGTCCTCACGGTCCTGACTTCCTCCCCTGCCGAAGCCGCCTCGCTGCCTTGCTGCAGAATAAGCTGAGGTGCTTCCTCTTTGCACTGGGGGCCCCCTGTCCTGCGGGCTGGGACACAAGGGACAGTCCCCCATCTGTCGCTGAGTGGCCTCGCAGGCTGTCTCTCCGTTTCAGCCTCACACAGCCTTGTTTCTTGTGAAGGAGGAGAGAACCTTCCCTCGGCCAGGATTCCAGAACTGCTGTGGGGCCAAGAGGTGGGGTTTGCATGTACACATGTGACTATGTGTGCTTCCGTGCACACGTGTGGATGGCGGCTTTTGGGGGGCGCTGGGGGGGGCAGCCCTAAGCGGGGACTGTTCGGAGGAGGAGCAATGAGCTGGTGGAAGGATGGACAGAGCTCCTGAGATTCTTTCCCAGATGACCCCCCACCCCTAGGCCTCAGGACACTTTCTGGACTCCTAAAATGACGAGTGGTTGGAGTTCCTATGCCGGGGCCATGGTCAAGGGGCCAAACTCTATCCTCCAGCAGCCTGGGGCTCAATGGAAGACGGGGAGCCACGAATCAGCAAAGCTGACAATGCATAGAAACTGTGTGTGTGGATCGGCTGGGGGGGTGGGGTGGGGCGGTGGGGCAGGGGAGGTCATGTGCATGCAAACTGGTGAGGAAGCAGGCAGTCCCAGCCGCGATTCCCTGAATGCCGCCATGCCCAGAGGGGTGAGTGTGTTCCCAGCCATCTGCCCACAGGCGCTCACTTCTGTCTCTAGCCAGCACTGCTGACCTGCTTCATTCACTTTGCATAGCACCTTCCAGGCAGCCTGGCTGCCAGGCAAGGCCCCAGGTAGGTGCTGACGGGTGAGGGAAGGGAGACAGACCGTGGAGACAAGGCCCACCCAAGCCGGCCCCAAGCACTGAGGAGGGCTGGGAAGGGCCCCCGTGGCTGAGTCACCTCACAGGAGTCTCAGCAGGTAGGCAGTGGCCTTGTCTTAGTACCTCCTCACTGACTGCTGGTGGAAGGAGGCCCAGAGATACCCCGTGACTTCCCCAAGGTCACACAGTGACTGGAAGACCAGTAAGAGTGATCCTGGTAGCAAATTCAAGGACACTCCATAAACCAGGGGCTCCTAGAATCTCTCTTCCCTGCCTCCCTTCCTCCCTTCCTCTCCTCTTCCTTTCTTGTCACTCAAGAAAACAATTATTCGAATATCACTGCAAGGCCGGCTGTGCCCTCAGAAATTCCTAATCTGTGAGTGTCTCCTCCTGGGGTGCGGGGCCCTCTGCCCTCAGCAGGGCCTGTGGGTAAACTTGCAATGAGCTATTTCTAAGGAAAAGAAAAACTAGATCATGGAGCCCTGGGGAAGGGTTGTGCTTGGCACAGAAAAGGAGTGATCCTGTCAGTAGTCAGGTAGGCTGGGAGGGTCCTCCCCACAGCCGGGATGGGGGGGCCAGCCCTGGGGGTATTTCTGGGGCCCAGGGGGGGCAGGAGCAGGCGCTGTCCTCTGAACCCAATTCCTGAGTGTGTGAGCTCAGACAGGTCCTGCAGAGGGCCCGCGGCGCTTACGGACTGCAGGCCACGCACACCACCTGCAATGCTCTGTCTGTCTGTCTGTCTGTCTGTCGGGCTGAATATCTGCCTTACTCATCTGGGCCCTGAGTCACTTCATTTAAAATGCTGTTCCTGGAACAGAACTGGGCATCAGTGGGTGGGCCTGAGTCATTTCTGCTGCGGGGAGCCTGCCCCGGGAGCCCAGGGCACACTGAGGGCTTGGACAGGCCAGCCTTGTGGGCACAGGAAGCCCCGGGGGAGGGGGGGGGGATTCAAGAAGCCCCGGGGGAGGGGCTTCGGTGCTTCAGTACTGCCACTGTGCTTAGCGCACAGTAATAACCCCGTAAGTGTTACAGCCGTTATCATCACCGTCATAATTGTCACCGTCATTCTAATCAGGAGAGAGGGACATGGGCCAGCACCCAGCAGCTCAGATGAGAGCTCTTGAATAGAGCAAGGGGGCCAAGAGCACCCCTCACATGGAGGCCACCTAGATGGGAGAGGGGCGAGGAGAAGGAGTGGTCACCTGGGGTGACTGCAGGAGAAGGAGGGGAGAGGGGCACACGAAGGAGTCCTCATGTCAGGGTCGGCCGATTGGCAGGAGCCAGGAAGGAGGGGGTACAAGTGAGAAGGGTTTGTGCCCATCACCCAGCACCAGGCCTTTATGAGTCCATAGCTGCTTTTTAAAATTATCATAGGAGGATTCTTGAGATAAAATTCACACGTCAACAACTCCCCTCTTAAAAGTACACAGTTTCGGTGGTGTTCAGTGCGGTCACAGAGTTGGGCAGTCATCAGCACAACCAAGTTTAGGACATTTTCATCACCCCACAAACTGCACCCCGTACCCATTAGCAATCACTCTCCTTTATCCTCTGCCCCCACCGCCAGCCCTCGGCCATCACTAACCTCCTCTCTGCCTCTGCAGGTTTACCTGTGACAGACGGTTCCCATAAATGAAATCATGCAGGACAGAAGAAGCCTTTTGTGCGCAGCTCCTTTTGCTCAGCATAGTGTTTTCAAGGCTTAGCCATGTCATAGCACGCATCAGTATTCCAGCCCTTTCTACAGCCAAGTAACATTCCACTGCATGGATATACCATGTCCTGCTTATCCGCTCATCAGAGGAAAGACATTTGGGCTGTTTCCACTTCTTGGCTCTTGTGGAGAAGGCTGCTTCGGACATATGTGTGTGTGTGTGTGTGTGTGTGTGTGTGTGTGTGTGTGTGTGTGTGTTTGTGTGGATACAAATTTTCAGTTCTTTTGAGTATATGCCAAGGCACAGACTGCTGGCTCCTGTGGCACGCCTATGTTTAACATTCTGAGGAACTGCCTAAGTGTTTTTCAAAGTGGCCACACCATTTCACACTTTTACCAGTAATGTGTGAGGGTTCCGAGTTCTCTACATTCCTGACAGTACTTGTTATTACAGTTATCTCAATGGGTGTGAAGAGCTATCTCACTGTGGCTTTGGCTTGCATTCCCCTGATGGCTAGGGACAATGAGCATCTTTTCCTCTCTTACATATCCTCCTTGGAGAAATGTCTATTCAGATCTTTTGCCCGTTTTTGAGTTGGATGATCTGTTTTTTTATTATCGAGGTATAAGCGTTCTTTGCGTATCACAGATAGAGTTTCTTTAGAAGATACGTGATTGGCAAATACTTCCTCCCATGCTGTGTTCTCCCCCCAAGCCGCTTTCTTGATGACATTTAAAATTTTTTTTAATGTTTATTTATTTTTGAGAGACACAGAGTATCAACAGGGAGGGGTAGAGAGAGAGGGAGACACAAGCTGAAGCAGGCTCCAGGCTCTGAGCTGTCAGCACAGAGCCCGACGTGGGGCTTGAACCCATAAACCGCGAGATCATGACCCGAGCTTAAATTGGATGCTTACCGGACTGAGCCACCCAGGTGCCCCTGGAATGATTTTTTTTTTTTTTTAAAGAAAAAGGAGAGAATTCCAGAGTCTGGGAGGCAGAACTGCTACAATGAACTTAGAACAGACAAACGTTTCCCGGGACCCAGCACCTGCTAAGACTGTGGGAGGGAGGGTCCCAGAGTGAGATGAACCCCTGGCCTGGGTGCTCACAGGACCAGAGACTTTTCCTTTTCCCTGGGGGGGAAACTCTGGCTGCTCAGAGGGTGGGGGAGAGGACTGCCAAGGAGGGGCGGTAAGGGCGGTAGTGACGGGCACCTAGTGAGACATGGCTTTATGGGGGAAGAAATGCCTGGGCCAGGTCCGGAAAGTTGGGCAGGTGCTAGCCAGGGGAAGGAAGGGCATTCTAGAGAGAACAGAAGAGGCAAAGGCTCAGAGGAGATACGACTACTAGTCCTACTGCAGGCAAGTAATTAGAGTGCTTACTGAGGGCCAGACTCTAAGACTTCACGGCAACATAATGCGGTAGGTCCTCTATTGCCCCGATTTATAGATGAGACAACCGGAGCACAGAGAGAGAAAGTGAATTGCCTGAGCTCACACAGCAGGCATTGATGTCTGAGCCCCTAACCGCCGTGCCTCTTGTAGGCGGCAGGACCTGTGGGAAGATGGGTAGCAGTTAGCATAGTGACACGGGGCCCCAGATGGGACTGGAGGAGGTGGCAGACCCTCCATGTAAATCACCCCCGCCCCCGGAGCCCAGAGGGGAGGTGACTCTGCTCTGTGGCAACTGTGCAGTTTCAGAAGGTGTGCCTTATCTGGGGGTCCACTGAGATCCTAGGGCCTCCATACCAACTTGTCCCCAGCAGAGAACAGCCAGTAGGGGAGGTCGCATGGGGGGCTAGACAGCTGAGGACAGAGAATCTCCACTGAGGTCAGAAGACAGCCAGCCCTTGGCACATTTTTCCCACTGAATGCCCACAGAGACTGTGCAAAAGGGTCCTTCTTGTGTGGGGCACAAAAGGTCAAAGTGACTTGCTTGTGGTCATCAGGGGAGCAGGGAGACCCCAGGCCTCTCCAGGGGGGAGGTCTCTGTCTTCTCTGTGAGGAATGGGGCATCCTGAGTGGCATGTAGAGCACCCTCACTCCCGGACATTTCTGAGGCTGAGGATGCACTCGGGGCTAATGGCCTTGTACCTCAGATGGCAGCTTTCTTTCCTCCTCCGCCCCAGACACCTGCCCCTCCGCCTGTAGAGGGACTCGGGGCAGCGAGCCCAGCATTCGGACAGTGTGAGTTTCTGGGGTAATGTGTCCCCAGCGCAACATTGGGAGCACTTCCTTCCAAAGAGGACACCCCTAGGTTGCTTTCTCCTTGACTCAGCCTCCCCAGGCAGAGATGCCCCTGACTTCCCCAGCCCCTTGGGGAGCTGGTGTGGCAGGCTGTCCCGAGCCCGGCCTTCCTGTCCCCTGCCCGCCACCCCAGATAGCCCCTTATCGCTGTTGTGTCTTGTTGGCTGGGGGCTTTCCAGCTCTCCAGAGCTGTTGGGGGTGGCCAGGGCAGGCTGGGGCTCCCCTCTGCCCCAGCTCTTGGCAGTGGCTTCCCCGCCCTCTTGCATCCTGCCAGGCCCCCGGGGGCTGCAGGACCAGCTCATGCATCTGTCTGAACAGGCAGAGCCCCGGGCGCTGCCAAAGAGCCTGGCTGACTGGCTACAGACCGCACCCCAGACCCACTCCGTTGCCTCCTTCTGGCCTGAATCCCTGTGTGGCCCCTAAGTGTATGCCTTCTCATGGGACGTGTGGGCCCTTGAGCACCCCCTGGCAGCGCCTGGGGCCGATGGGATGGTGGTGTGGAATGGCAGCTGGCCCTGGCCTCCTGCCTGGGGACCCCGAAGCCCTCTGCTACTTCTCCTGTTGCTGCCTAGCTCCGTGCAGCCTCGGTGCTGGCTCCCCCCACCCCACCCTTCAGGACGCAGTGCACCTCCAGATCCTTCCTGAGGCCCCCAGGGAAGGGTGGAAAAGCCCAGCATGACTGCAGACCAGGCACCCAGGAGGGGTCCCACTTACCCTTCTGTGTCTAGTCCTGGCTGGGTGATGTCTCAGGCAGAACTCCCTGCCCCCCTACCCCCCCAGCCTGGGCCCACCTTGGCTGGCTTCAGTTTGCAATATCTGGGACACTGGGATTTCGGAGTAGGTGGGTTTTGGAGTGAGCCAAATACCCTGTGCAGTGAGTGACCCTTTCTCCGGCCCCCAGCCCACCCCTCAGCCAGCCCCAGCTCCCTCCTCACCCTACCCTGCACTCCCCCTTGGCACGAGAAGTTGGTCTGAGCTGCTGTCCCCCCGCCCACCCAGGGGTGATAGCCTAGAATCACTCAGCCCAGGGACTTCTAAAAGGTGCACGTTTAAGGTAGAGGGGCTCTGGTGTGTGGGGGGGGGGGCGGAGCCGTGGCTGGAGCCTGGGTGCTGGGGCCAGACAGGAGTTTGGAGCTGGGCTCCATCGCTGACTGGCATAAACACTGATAGTGGCAGTGAGGCACTGTGATGCAGTGAGGACCACAGAGGAGAAGCTCTCGTGAGAGTTGAGGGGAGAGGGGTGAGGGGAGAGGGATGAGGGGCTTTCTGCCGCTCCTCCTCCCAGTCGTACCGCATAGGTGACTCAGCCCAGAAGGCCAGGTCACGAGCTGGGGCTCAGGCAGTCTCCGTGGCCCCCACCGGCCCGGTCCTGGTGACCTTGGCATTCCTTCTTGCTCTGGGCTCTAATCTCCCCTCTGCCCGCTGTGGCCGCCGCTGTCCCTTGATCTATCACCAGGCTGGGGGCGCCCTCCCTTTCTCCTGTCTCCTCCAGAGCCTGTGGCCTCTGCCTTTCTCCCTCTCGAGGTTCACTGGCTTCAACATTAACCAACACAAAGAAATAGTGTCTTGGAAAGACTCCTGCAGGTAGATGTGCCTCTCGGCGCAGAAGAAGGACAAGATGTGGCTTTCAGGCTGGGCTCCCCTGGGTGTGGGGCTGCCTCTGGCATCTCGGCCTTCACTGTGACTCCCCTTGTAAACCCTCCCTGGGTGCCTGGCAGCACTGCGCTCGGAGGGCTTCCTGTCTTCTGCGTGGCACCCTGAGCAGGGAGGAATTGCTAGTTTTACTTCACTGGGAAGAAATTGAGGCCCAGCTGGTTAAGTCACTCGTCCCAAACCACAGCTGGTTAGGGACAGAATTTAAACTCACTGGCCCCAGAGCCCGAGCTTTGATCCACAGTGCTGAGGCAGCATCCTTGAGCCTCAGATCCCTTGTCTGTGAAATGGGGGCATAGCAAGTCCCTCAAAAGGGGATTTGATGCTGTCCTACCTGGGCAGTCTGGGTATGTGTGTTTCTTCTTTTTCCTGTTCCCTTCGCTATGGGATTGAGTTCCCCAGTGCCACCTGGACATAACCCAACAAAGTCTGGCCCTACACCTGCTTGGAGCAGAGGTGCAAGGGGGAGGGCAGGTCCCACAGGGTGTATCGATCACCCCTGCTGCCTGCATGAGGGTCTGGCAACTGCAGTCCTACCCACACATTCTGCAGTAGGCCCACAGGGTGTAGAGTACCAATGCCATCCTGTAGACCCTTGCCTCTCTTGCCCTGTGTGGCTCCATCCCTGTGCCTGGGAGGGGGGCCCCTTGCAGGAGACCAGAAGTTGGGCTTCTGTTCCAGCTGTTCCTTGGGCTACACAGAGGGGAGGGGGCTGCCAATGCCCTGGGAGCCCCTCCTGTGCCTCGGTACCATGCCAGGACCCAGCCTCATGTCCCCTCTGCCTCCACTGACCCTGTACCTCATGCTATATCCTCACCACACTCCATGCTGGGAACTCAGGAGCTGCTGCGGGGGGGGGGTCTCCCCTTCCCTCTTCTTACCCAATTCACACCCCTCCATCTCCTTATCTCCTGTTGCAAAGTGAGGAAGGGTCCTTCCCCTCCGAGGCCAGCATTTCCTCTTGGCCTCCCAGCTTCTTGAGGACTTCGGGCTGGAGGTCCCCTCTCTCCTGGCCCACCATCCTGGGACGAGATCCAGCAGCCTCCGGCTACAGCTTGTCCTCTGTGCGCCGCCCAGGCTGTGCTGTTCCAGATGGACATGCACCCTCTCCAGCCCGAGTTATGGCCACTATCCCCTCTTCACCTGCTCGGAGCAGACACCCCGTTTCTTTGTCCTCATCTTGCTTCATCAATGTCTTTGCAGCCCACTTGCCCTTCCTGGCCTCCAGCAGGACGTGGTCTGGGTCCTGTCCTCTCCAAGGGGACGCCCGAGGTGGGGCGGTATATCCCAGCCTTTCCCCAGCTGCCAACTTCACGTCTCCGCTTGGGGGCCTCCCAGGCACCCCACACTCAACAGGGCTAGCCCGATTTCTCAGTTGTCTGCCCCCCCCACTTGTGTCAGAAAGCTGGGCCTCGTCTCGACTCCCTTCCCTGCCTGCCCCACACCCGGTCCACCGGCCAGGACCGTTAATTCCACTTCTGGAACTGTCTCGTCTGTGCTGGTCTGCCTCTCCCCGTCCCCAGGCCGATGCCTTACTATAGGCCATGGTCACCTCCCCACCACACCTCCTAGAGGGCAGGAGAAGGGCCTCTCCTGCCCGGCCGTGCTCTGTGCAGTGCCTGCCGTGCCGTGGAGGCCTCCGAAGCAGACAGACCCGGGTCTGCAGGCCACCCTGCCGTAGCCTCGCTGGGGACTCTGGCCTCTTACCTAAGCCCCCTGAGCCTTAGTTTCCTCGTCTGTAAAATGGGCTAATAAGTACCTACATGAGGTACTTATTAGCTGTGAGGATTAAGCAAGTTGGTATTTGTAGAATGCCTGACTCACGGTGGACTGGCAACGACGGATGGTGTTCATGACGGTAATGGGGCCCTTGGTCTGGGAGGGTGTCCGCACGTGGGTGGTGGTTGGGGATCAGGTATGTGAAGCCAGCAAATGTGCCTGCTGAGTGTACAGCCCAGGGCTTCTGTGGGAGAAGCAGAAAATGCTTCCGTGCCTCCCAGAAGCCAAGGGGTCCGGGAGAAATCACGACAGACTCCTGTGCGCGGGTCCGAGCAGTGGCTGCGCCGGGGTGTAACTCTCTTGGCAGTGGGGAACAGAGTGGGTGCATGATCGCCCTGGGGGAGTGGGGGCGACTCCCAGGGTGCTTGGAGGCCTGATGTGATGCGTAGGACGTGGGGAGGGACAGGAGAAGGCTCCCTGTGGGCCAAGGCCAGGGGGCGGGTGTGATTTCATGTAAGTGGAGGAAGAGTCAGGAAATTGGGCTAGCGTGAGCCAAGGCTCCCCCTTGGGCAGAAGTTAGAGGCGGAGCTGGGAGGTGAGGTTGGCCTTCAATGACCAGCTGAGGAGAAAGGGCTGGAAGGGCAGGAAAGCATATCGACCCCTAGGCACATGTGGTCTCGTGTGTACTCACCACCACTTGCATTTAAGAAAACAAGGCTCAGAGAGGCTAAGTGCCTTGCCCATGGCCACTGAGCCTCCCGTTTTTCAGTCTGGTAGGTGAGTACATGTGTGCTCCAGGCTGGCAGCATGGCTGTGGGCCCTACGGTAGGCTGCTTGCAGGCAGATTCACTTCAAGATGGTTCTAGAAGGTGTGCATGCTTTGGGAAGCACCCCCCTTGCCCCCACCAAGGTTCCCCGCCAACCCCAGGACCCACTGAGCCTATCCAGGGATGGCTTCTGTCCCAGGAGCTGATTTGTAGAGATGGGACGCTGGGCTGGTGGCCATCCTGTCTGATCCAGACACACTAGTCCAAAAAGTACACCAGCAGCAAGATGGGGGGTGGGGGTGGGGTGTTGTGTCCACCAGGTTGAAGGCCAGCAATATGGAGCAAAGGTCCGAGTCCTGGGCTAACAGGGGGCGTGGGGCAGGATGGGTCTGGTGGGCTAGAGCAAGAAGTCGGCTGGGACAGGACGCCTCGAGTCCCCGGTGCCATCAGCCCATCAGCAGATCTATCCACCTTCCTGTAGGCGGTGTGCCCAACCACAGGGCCTCCCGGGAAGCTGCTGGGAAAGCAGGTGGGCGGGGAGACATTGGTGCCTGGAGAACCAGACCCCGATTGAGTTGTCCATGGGAAAGCGCCCGTTTCGTGGTGCGTCTGTATTGGCTACAGACACTCACGGGAGGACGCAGTGCGTTCATTCACCCCAGAGACCTTTACTGAACACTTCTTATGTGCCTGATGCTTGCCTGGCCCTGGGGTTTCAGAAGCAAAAAGGTAGAAGGAAAGAAAGTCACAGTCATCGAGCTTCCTCTCTGTGTCACAGGTGAAACACGTGCTTGCAACGGTTGGTGCAAAGGCCTGGGTGCCAGCCATTGTCCGTGGCGCCTCAGCTCTTACTTTCCAGCACGTGACCTTCACCTTGTTACTTCACCTCCCCACAGCTGCCTTGCAGGGGCCCACTGAGGATCAAGTGACGTACTTTACATTTGGTGCCCAGGCCAGTGCCAGGCACATGGAAGGCTGTTCAGGAAGGAAGGACGAGAAGGTGAGGAAGCAAGGCTCAGAGAGGTTAAGCTCCTTGCCCAGGGACACTGACTGGCAAGTGGTGGAGCCTGGGTTTGAGCCCGGGCCTGTGGAATGCCAGAGTCCCAGGAAACCTGAACCCTCTCTGCCTCCTCTTCTTCTGGTTCCCAGGCCCCTGGCCTGACCGTGCGGCCAAACTGGCCAGCTTGGCTTTTGGAGAGTCATGCCCTGCGGTAACCACAGGTCGACCCGGACAGACACCTTGCAGGGCTCCCAGCGTGTGCTGACCCTAAGACAAGTGTGGGTCCCTTTTGGCAGGGTGCCCGGTGCCTCCTGCAAGCCCTCCATGCACAGCGAGCAATTTCTTCCAGCGTCCTGTCGCATGGTGGTTGTACCATGGCCGGCAGCTGTCTTTAACGGTAGTGTTTGCTTTGAACTTGATGATGCTTGTTGGAGGAAAATGCTTGAGGGGGAGGAGCAGGTGAGGCAGCGATCCAGGCAGAGGGGCAGACCTCCCCAGCCCCCCGGGTTGCTGGACCTCCCTTGGTGGGGTGCTCTCTACCCGGTGGGGTGCTCCTTGGCCGCATGCAGACCCTCCACCAGAGCCTCAGAGAACAGGTGTCAGGCACCTCTAGCAGGTGAACGGACTCAGGACACAGGGAAGGGGATTGGTGTCTTTGCCAACGTCAGCTGACTTGCTGCACCCTTCTTAGGAGCGAATCCCTTAACCTCTCCTCCGCAGCCTGAGAGCTAAAACATGCACATCAAGTGCTTGTCAAACTTCTCAGGATCAATCTGTTCCTTGTGGCCCAGGACTGCTCCGCTTAGCAAAGACAGCCCTGCGCCCTGAGGGACACCTCAGTCCTGGGCAAATCAGGACCCCTGCTCACCCGATAAGCCTGCTCCTATTTCACAGGCGTGCAAAAGCGAGGTCAGCAAAACTTTGATTTCAGATGGCAAAGCATCCCGCTGTCATTGTTGTGAGATGAGTGCTTTAAAAAGTACAGAGGTTGGGTGCCTGGGTGGCTCAGTCGGTTAAGCATCAGACTTCAGCTCAGGTCATGATCTCTCGGTCTGTGAGTTCAAGCCCCGCATCCGGCTCTGTGCTGACAGCTCAGGGCCTGGAGCTCTCCCGAGCTCTGCCTCTCTCCTGCTTGCACTCTATCTCCATCTGAAAACCAAATAAGCATTAAACATTAAAAAAATGAAGAAAGAAAAGCACAGAGGTCCACGCCAGAGGCCACAGCGGGCACTATATTGGCTCCACTTGGATCTTTCCATCCCCTGAGGCCACCTGGGCAGGGATCCAGAAATAAGAGCAGGCCCTGAGTGGGCTGTGGGCTCTAGGGCCGTGGCCGTGTGCTTTGGGGCTGGCCGGATCAAGAAGTCTTTGAGAATGAGAGGCAGTTCCCCTGGGCCCCTGGGCCCCTGGGCCCCACCTGAAAAGGTGCCCCCCGGGGCAGCAGGGGCTCGGAATCCCCACCTCCAGAGGGCCTGCTGCTGGAGCCGGCTGACCCCGGGGCAACTCTGTGGCATCACCCAGTTCAGCAATTATTCACAAGACAAATGGTTAGAGAGAGCTCACGTTGTGCCAGGCGGTGTGCCAAGCTCCAGGGGCTTGGTGAGGAACGAGAGACAACTCCTGTCTTACGGAGCTGCCGCCCCCCATAAGAGAGTGGCATGAGCTCCCGAACAGAAGCGGACTGATTTCACTGCAGCTGCGGGCCGTGCCACGAAGGACACAAGGAGGTCGTGCAGGTGGCCTCAGACCTAGAAATATGAGCTGGTATTCCGAGGATGGCCAGGGAGCAGCTGGAAAAGCGCCGTGTTACGGGATTGTGGCTAGGCTGGCCCCTTTTGGGCTGTGTGACCTTGGGCAAGTCGCTTGGTGTCTCTGAGCCTTGGTGCTTCCTCGGTACTATGGAGATGGTCCACATCTATTCCCAGTTGATGGGAGGCTTCCATGGGGACCGTGGGGAAGCAGCTGCCAGAGGTCAGCATCTGAGAAAATGCTACATGTCATCGGCTGTCCCTGGGGAGGGGAGAGGGACTAGCTCGGACTGTGACCTGCCACTCAAGGCTCTGGCTTAGTGAAGGCCACTCCAAAAAGCCTCCTGGTACTACTCTGACAACTGGGGACAGGGGACAATTACAGTCCAGAGTGATAAGGCTCACAAATGCTCAACAATTAGAGTGCAATTACGGACTTAATTGTGCCCTCCTGCCTCTGGGCCCCCAGGGACCCATGCAGAGCTGCCTCCCTGAGCCCAGCAGCCAGATTTTCACTCCTATCAGTGGGGCTTTCTGTGGATTTTTCTTTTTTAAAAAATTTTTTTGACGTTTATTTATTATTGAGAGACAGAGAGAGACAAAGCATGATCATGGGAAGGCCAGAGAGAGGCAAAAACAGAATCCGAAGCAAGCTCCAGGCTCTGAGACTGATGTGGGGCTCGAACTCACAAACCACGAGATCATGACCTGAGCCGAAGTCTGACGCCTCAGTGACTGGGCCACCCAGGCGCCCCTCTGTGGATTTTTAAAACAAGCTCTACGCTGTGTCCCCAGGGTGTAGGCCCCAGACCATCACCCTCAGCCTCACCTGGAACTTTTACGGTTGCAGATCCTCGTCCCCTGTGCTGTGTCAGGGACTGGGTGCTCCAGGTGTGGCCAATGCTCTGAAGTTCGAGAACCACTGGGCTGTGAGGCTGTAGGCGTTCCAGGCTCTGCTCAGCCCCTTTCCCGGTCCTAGCACTAGCGACTGCGGGAGCTGGTGTGGACTGGGCATTTTCTGTGGCCTACCTGGAGCACCCTTCCGTGCCTTGTCCCAGGACAGCCTGTGAGGCGGGACCTCGCGTCACAGAGGGGCAAACGGGTGTGGCCAGGTGACACAGCTAGGGCTTGTCACCCTGGCACTGGGCTCCAGTCCCACAGCATGAACGGCCAGACCTCCCGCCCATCCCAAGGCTCAGCCGTTGGTGGTGACACGGTCTGACTCCCTCAGCCCGGGGCCAGCTGGGGCCTGGATGTCCAGCTCCCCTCTTCATTCATCCAGCGTTTCGACCTCAAGCAACTAACTTCACTGGCCTCGGTTTTCCCATCTAGAGAAACAAGACAAAATCAGCGACCACAGGGGATGATTCTGAGGATTCCTTGAGGTAATGAGGGAACAGCAGGTAGTGAGGAGACACGCGACATGTGCTGGGGGACTTGTAAAGACATATAATTGATCTGTGCCTCATTTTACCTATTAGCACCGAGGGAAGGAAGTCCTCTGGACCAGGCTCAAGTTGGGTGAAGCGAATGCTCTCAAGGGCCTCTTGGGCATGCCTCGGGACTCCTTCTCCCCTCTTGCGGCCCCCAAGGCTGGACATGCCTGCCATTGAGTTGGTAGGGGATTCCTCGGCTCTGGCCTAAAGGTGGCAAGATGGCCAGTTGAGTCTACCCACCTCTGGGAGACACAACAGAGGGGCCCAGGAGGACAGGGCTGAGGTGAAGGGCGAGAAGCCACACGCTGACCTCGTCACATCTGCTGACCGATAAGGCCCGAGGAGGATGAGCAAACTATCTCTTCCCCCTGCACACGCTGCTGGGCAGCCGGGTCTGCACAGAGCCTGGCCTTGGCATGGGGCTGGTGGGAAAGGCTCTCCTCTGCTAGGTTCGTGAGTCCCTCCCTTCCCTCCTGTCCCGGGGGTCCATTGCAGATGCGGTCTGTAATGCTGAGCACCTACTGTGTGCCGCAACAGGGATGGAGACCTCAGGCTGACAAGGCCCTCACCCGCAGAGGCCCCTCCCCCCACTGCAGAATCACGCCATCCCCACGACACCAGGACACTCATCTGAGGCGGCCAAGCCCAGTGGGCCTTTTCAGGCCTCTGTGATGTCCCAGAGGGTACCACCATGTCTTCTTGTCTGTCTGTTCTAGGAGGGCTGTGGGCCTGCTTCCCTGGGGGGATCTGGATGGGGAGAGTCTGGCCCTGCAGGTCTCTGCACTGGGCCTGTCTGCATCTCCCATCAGGCCGTCCTGGGGTATCCCCCCCACCCCGTGTGACTATACGCCTTTCTCTCACTCCCATCCTGGCCACAGAGTCAAAGCCTCATCCTCCCTAGGCCTCAGCCAAGTTTGCTCCAGAGGCCAGGGGGCCCCAAGTCCTGGCCACAGAGCGGGCGTGGAGATTGAGCTCAACCAGACTCCCCTTCCCATCTGAGGACAAACCCTGACAATGGCTGGGGGTCCGTGAACCTGACTTAAGCACCCTGGGTGGGGGGAAGTGGGCCAAAATGGAATGCGAGTGCCTGGCTGCGCCCCCCCCCCCAACAGGTTCCAGAAGGAGGCCAGTCTCGTGATCCCCAAGGACAAGCCCCAGAATTGCTCTGACAAGGACCACCTTGTGATTCACGAAACGTTTTCAGCTCTGGGATGGGGCTTCCAGACCACTGCTGCTAGAAAAATGTCACTGGGAACGCAGATGCTAGATCTGGGAGGAGCGGCTGGGCTGGGCTGGGGGCGGTGGGGGAGGAGGCTGAAGGCCTGGTGGAGAGAATGCAAATTGGCGTCATGAATTATGCATCAGCCCAAGCTTCTCACACGTTTGGGGCTGAATGAAATCATGTTAGCCTGGAGGAGGGGGAGGGGAAGATAGGACAAAGATGAGCAGGGCCTGGCCCTGGGCAGTCAGGAAGGATGTCTTGCTAGGTTTCAGCGGGGGCCCTGGGAAGGTGCCTGGGCGGGAGCTAGAGGCATCTTCCTGATGTCAGCCTTTTTGCTGTGTGACCTCAGGTCAGTCTCTTGCCCTTTCTGATCAGTGCATTTCCTTATGGACATAATCTGCATGAGAACCTCTGCCCTGTTTCACCATGATTGTGAGGACCAATTAATTTGTATAACTCCAACCAATCTACTGAAGGTGAATTGTTATTATTTCAGAAAATAAAAAAATGATTATCACCATCTTACCATTTATTAAAGTCTCACTGTGTGGGTGCAAAGCCAAATGCTTGATACTTATTTTTCATGTGAGCCTCACAACCATCCTTGCATCCATGGGCTATTACTGTCCCCATTTTATACATGAGAGGAGTGGGACTCTGAGAGGTTAAGTCACTGGCCTAAGGTCACACGGTGGGGTAAGAGGGGGGCCAGCAAGGATGATGTGGCATGGGCGGGAGGCAGGGGGGAGCTCTCGCAGGGTCTGCGGGAAGTCAGGCTGGCCTCAGAGGAGGAGTGCCCTCTCTTCTCCTGAGTAGTGAGAAGCTGAGGCCTTGCTGGGGACCTTGGCGAGGCCCATGCTGTCAGGCTTGCTGAGTGTGGCTCCCAGAATGCCTGTCACGGTGCCAGTCCTAGGAAACCAGTGGGTCAGGACTCCCTGAAATGCGTGATGATTTTGACTCAAAAGAAAAATAAGAACCAGCATTTATTGAGCAACTACCGTATGCTGAGTTCTATCCCATGTGCTCCACCTGGGCTAATAGACCCACAGGATGGGGGAGGGTAGCTATTGTCACACCTGTCCTACAGATGCAAAAGTAATGTCTTTACATTCTGCCTGCTCCAAATCAGACCAACAGGGTGCAGACACTTAGCATAAGAGACAACTTCACTTTGTTATTTCAAGTCAAGAACCTGCAAGTAATTAAATCAAAGTTGTCTCATTCCCAGATTCCAACTGGAAGAAATGCTTGAGTTTTGTAACCAAAAGAGTGACGGTTGTATTAGAGGAAAAGGCTGGATGATTTTATTTTATTTTAAACATTTATTTATTATTGAGAAACAGAGAGAGAGAGAGAGAGAGAGAGAGAGAGAGAGAGAGAGAGAGAGCGAGCGCATGAGCAGGGGAGGGGCAGAGAGAGGGGGAGACACAGAATCCAAAGCAGGCTCTGGGCTCTGTGCTGACATCGGGGCTCAAACCTACAAACTGTAAGATCATGACCTGAGCTGAAGTCGGACGCTCACACGACTGAGCCACCCAGGTGCCCCAAGGCTGGATGATTTTAACGGACTTCCTCTATTCATAGGAAAACATATTGTGTCTCTGGTTTGATTCAAAATATATCTGTGACCTGAGTGGTCCCTTGCCATTGTACCCAAACCATATACCCCAGTAGCGTTTCATCCATCCACTTATCCATCCATTCATCTATCTACCTGCCTGCCCACCCACTCATCCATCCATCCAACAGTGGGAGGGGTGGGGCTGGGAGAGCCATTGCCTTTGTGTGTGTCCCATCAACTCACCAAGGGAGTCTGCTTTTCAGCAGTCACTAAATCGCTACTAGCTAGGTTAAGATTTTGAAATTGTGTAGTTTTCATGTATCATTAAGACTCCGTCCATCCACCCTCCACACGCCTCCACATCTGTCTTCCCAAGTGTCTATGGTAACGGACGACATCAAAGTCAGGGCACAGCCTGGCCCCCACCCTGGAAGACTGTGCTTCGAAGTGTTCCCTGGTAACTCGAGATGTAAAACCACACCTTCCTATGTGTCCTTGGAAGTTCCTGTCACGCCTTTGCAGGCTTTGGGTTGTCCTCGCTGGGGTGGGGTGGGGCCCAGCCACCCCCTCCTGGCTGGTGAGCCTGAGACTCGGTGGCCCACGCAGCCTGCCGCCTTATCGCCGCTGTTTGGTGTTACTAGTTATCTTCTCTCGTGGGAGGGCTTTTCCTGCCTTGCCAGCTTCCACTCCCTCTGTGCCTGCCTCCTGTCCTCCCACTGCCCCCACAGCCACTGCCAAGGTCACTGATGACCTTCTAATTGCCGGATCTGACAGGCACTTGGGGGTTCTTATCACAGTTGTCTTGCCGGTGGTATCTGCGGAGGCTGACACTGCCCGCCTGCCCTCCTGCCTCCTCGGCTGGTCCTGGCTCCCGTGACCTCCTGTGTCCCCATTCCCTTGTACCTCTGCAGGCTCTGCTCCCTCGGCTCCGTGTAGAGTTCCCAGGGCACTGGCTGTGTGCTCTCCTGAGGTGTGTGCAGGCTCTGTGGCTCCCTCGGCCTTTCCGAAAGCCCCCAGGACACACACTGTGCTCCTAGATGCCTAGCCCTCCCCACCCTGCTGCTGGCCAGGCACGCCGAGCCGCCTAGGAGTCAGACGCCCAGTCAGTTACCCAAGGACGCAGGCTCCATTTGCTCCACAGGTCCCATTTTACAGGTGAGCAGACTGAGATTCTGTGAAACCAGATACTTGCTCAAAGCTGCTTAGGAAGCTGGGGCTGGGGACTCAGACCTGTGGCCCTGGGCATCCCCCCATGTCCTGAGACTGCCTCCCTCAAGGAGGAAGGACGGGGGCCCCAGTGAAACACAAACAAGATATCAAACCCTATTGCTCAGGTCTCTGGTCCGGCATCAGGGCTTCATCTCCCCAGTCCACAGTTGAGAAGACAGAGGCTGCGTGAGTTAAGTGACCTGCCCAAGGTGACATGACAGGCTTGAGTCTGAGCACTGAGGCCTGAGACTTGACTGGATATCCCAGCTCTAACATCAGCTGTGTGACCTTTGGTGTATCACTTACTCTCTCTGGGCCTCAGTCTACTCGTAGGGATAAAGCTGATTTTTAGCCTCCAGAGGGGAACAAATTTGTACATCCTGGTAGGTCGCCCTGAGGATCAAATGAACTTCATTACTTAGAGGAGTCCCAGCATAGGGTGATACTCAGTGTCACTGTACCCCCAAAGCCCATTTCCTTCCCATAGCCCGAGGAGGTTTCTTTTTTTAAATTTTCATGCCATTCCCTTTGCTTGAATTGTCCTTCCTTCCTTATCCCTCTGGCCAACTCATGCTCATGCCTTTCACACTCTGCCCAAATGTCCCCTCCTCCAGACAGAAGTGCATTCCTTCAGTCATAGCCCCTGCCAGGCCAGATCACGGGATGCCTGCAGCTGCAAGACGCAGAAACCCCAAATTATTAGCAGGCTCACGCAGTGGGGTGACCCGGGTCTCACAGAGCTGTGGGCCTTGCAGGGGGCTCAGCACATGTTCTCCACAGCAACCGTGGCCTCTCTGGGCAGGGAGCGACACCCCTGCAGCGGCCCTGGGCTCACGTCCCTCTGGGACAGTGGCCAGGACCGGGGGCTGAGGGTCCTTCCTGGACCAGAGAGGAAACCTCAGTTCTGGCTCTGGTGACCACATCTGCTTCCCCGCTAGGAGTGGGGACCGTCGCTGTGGGGGCAGCAGTCAGGCCCACCCCTGGGGGAGGAGTGCCGGGCAGCTGGTCGGTGTGGGCCCAAGATCAGGGCGCTGGTGACAGGGAGGCTGTGACAAGCCTGGTATATTACTTTCTAATTTCTGACGGATGGACTTGTCTTCCCACTCATTGACCTGTCTCACGCGGGGATGGTGGGCAAGGCTCGTCTTTTCCTCTCTGTTCCCCTGGGCCCTTGCACACCTACCGCTGACTTGGTGAGTGCTTGTAGAGATGAGCGACAAGCTGGGGTGTGTGGCTGTCAACCATTCACTCACCCACTCATTCATGCCTTCCTAGCTGGGAGCCCTTTCTGCAGATGAAACACTTGGCAGGAGCCGAATATGAGGAACATACTTGACGGAAGAGCTCTGAGGCCTCTGCACAGCACAGCCCTCCATCTCCAGGTGCGCCCGGGGGTCCTGGAACGCAGTATTCATGCTGCAGGGGCACAGCCATGCCATAGAATTCGTGGTGGCCCCTGCTGGCTCAGATCCCTTCTGCTTGATGTCAGCTGAGAGCCCTGTGCCTGGAGGTGGCCACACGAGTTTGGCAGAGGAAGTGGTTCCATGGGTGTCGGGTCAATGCCCCGTCGGATGAAAAATGGAACAGGCTTTGCTCTCCACCGCGCTAGGGGAAGAACGCCCTCCGGGAAGCCGCAGTTTGGCCGTGGCTCTGATCTGCTTGCCCAGATGCTGACACAAGGCTGCGGCTCCCAGGCCATTCCGTCCCCTGATCTGGGTCCAGCCTCTTGTGTGAGGTGTCATGGCTACGCAGATGGCAGAGGAAATCGTTCTTCAGCGGGGAAGTCATGGTGGGGCCTCTGTGTCTGGGCCAGACTGGAGCAGCTCTGTCTGCATCTTATGTTTTATCACCTCCTCCTGACGTCAGGCTTTCCTGACATTTACTGTCCCCTGTAGGGCCCTTGGAGGGCTCATCTGGAGTCCCCAAGTCTTGTGAGAGAAGGGGATACAGTTGAACCCGGCAGCTCTGGGTGGGGGGCAGGGGCAGAGGGGAGCTGTCCCCCACCCAAGGC
Source organism: Mungos mungo (assembly GCA_004023785.1). Taxonomy (NCBI): domain Eukaryota; kingdom Metazoa; phylum Chordata; class Mammalia; order Carnivora; family Herpestidae; genus Mungos; species Mungos mungo. Next base: position 51,645 of record PISW01006163.1, on the reverse strand, counting down.
ATGGCATTGCCACCAGCTTTTCCCTGCAGACACGATCCGGATAGGAGTCAGGCCCTGCTTGGGGCTGGGGTCCTTGCCAGGCTTCTCAGCTGGAGGAGGGGGGCTGCTATGGGGATGCTTACTATGTGGGGTGTCGCCTCTGCAGGAGGGATGGTTTGAGGATGGGTCTTGGGTCTGTAGGCTGTTGATGGGGTAGTGACCGGTCATTCTTTACTGCCTCTCCCATACACAGATGTTGATTTTCTTTATAACATCACACATAAAATAATTGAAAAAGAGTTCTTTATTGCTCTCTAAAATGTCAAGAGGCTCTAACTCTTTTAGCACATCCTCCCCTCTCTTCCCCTCTACCTTTCTTCCCTTTGACAGATGGTGCTCATTTCATACCTAGTGTCTATTCTCCATATCTTTGTTTTCCTAACAGAAACCAGACTGTACTCAGATGGCAAAGTTCCCAACTCATGGACCATATCTCCTGCCACCCTCTACAGCCAGTATTGGCCAAGGAGACTTAGACAAAAGTGGTTGGGTGGGAAGGCACCCTCTTTAGTGCATTGTCTCTTCTTTCCACCCCAATTTTTCCCACTTCCTGCCCAGAATGAAGACTTGATGGCCGGCACTCCAGTGGCCATTTTGGAACATGTGGCCCGCTTAAGGGTAGGAGTTGCACAGATGTGGCAGAGCAGAAAGATGGAAGGTCTGAGTTGCTGAGGACTTTAAGGAGCTTCCCAGTCCTTGCTGGACTTCTTTATATGAGAGGAAAGTAAAAGTCTACCTTGTTTAAGCCACTCGTATATTTTCTATTTGTGGTAGATTGATGATGAAACTATCTACATCATACATTTCTTCCTGTACAGACAGCCGATCTGCTGGATGACAAGAAACGTACGGCTCTGCCCCCATCACCATCCTAGCTGACCAGCCAGCCCCCTGCCGACCCATCTCCCATGCACGAACAACCCAGCCAAGATCAGCCTCCAGCCTGCCAAGACCAGAAGAACCTTCCAGCTGAGCCTGACTTAAATTGCTGACCCAGATAATGTGAGGCACACCTATCCACCAACAGAGTCATCACAGAGACTGTGAAATATTAAAGAGGCAGCCATATTTGCCACCTTTTCTCATCGCCAAGCCTCTGGGTTACACCTTCCCTCTTTACCTCCATTTTCCTTCTCTTCTGCTTCCCATCTACTTGTAGTATCCCAGAATCTAATGTTGGGGTGGGCCTTCTCATTTCGTTTGATTTTCTGCTCTCCCATCGGAGGGCAAGTGACTCGCACACACTATTGTGTGACGTTGTATGTCACCAACACCGAGAGGCCGCCTGCGTGTCCCGACACATTGAGGAGGTGCTGGAAATAGGTCCGCTTGCCTGGGAACCTGGCATCTAAGCTCTAGAAGGCACCCCATCCAGCCAAGGTCTGGCAAAATCGAAGAGCCCCAGGGATTGGCAGGATGCACACAGAAGCGGGGGATGGGCGCTAGGGAGGGGTGGGGGCTGCAGCCAGCTGTGCAAGCCCCTCTGTGCTGGGCGGCTGCTACGCGTCTGCAGATCGGCGCCTGATTGCTAGATTTCTGGCAACCTCCTTATTTTTTAAACTTTAGCAACCAATTTGATTAAAAATATTTTTTTATTTTAGAGAGAGAGTGAGCATGAGAGAGAGGCAAAGGGGGGGGGGAGAGAGAGAGAGAGAGAGAGAGAGAGAGAGAGAGAAGGAGAGTCCCAAGCAAGCTCCACACTCAGAACTGAGCCCAATGAGAGGCTTGATCCCACAACCCTGAGATCATGACCTGACCTGAAGTCAAGATCTGAATGCTCAACCGACTGAGCCACCCAGGCGCCTCAAGATTTTTAAAATGTCACTTGTGGACCAGTATTGTATTGGCCAAGGACAACACACCTGAGGGCCAAATTCTGCCCTTAGGTCCCCAGTGTGTGACCTCTGATGTGGTGTCACCCCCACCCCCAGCACCAGTGCAGGTGTCCCAGCCCTGGTTGCTCAGCAGTCCTGGCTGCTGGCATCAGCCTTCCCCAGATGACAGGTCCTAGGCTGAAAGGACATCAGCCCCTTTAGGGGACCCACCGTGGGCCTCGAACTTCTCTGAGCCTGGCCTTGGTTAGAAACTTCTTTCTGAAGAGGTGTCCGTTGCAGTCCGCAGCCCCCTTCTCCCCGTGCTACCTCCCTCTTGGAGTATACCTCAGGCTCCAGAGTGCGTCTAGCCTCCCCTCTCTCCTCCCCAAACCTCCCCAGGCCCCTATCGCAAGTACCCAAAGTTGTAGAGTCAGACAGACCCAGGTTCTGACTCCAGCTCTGTGTCCTCCTGGGATGATGTCCGAAACAGTCAGGACAGTGAGCCGACACACGCCGTGCGCCAGCACAGGGTCCGGCTCGGAGTGGGGGCCCCTTGGGGGTTTGTGAGACAGAACACAACTGTCCGGGGAGGCTGAGGAATGGGTGTTCTCAGGTACCCATCTCTGTCCACCGGCATCTTTCAGGTTTGGGACCAGAACCCTGTCCCTGTCCCCAGCCCACAGACGTTTCCTTCTTCTCAGGGGCATTCTGGCCACGGGCACACATGTGGATGTGTATATGCTCCTGCACGTGTGTGTGCGTGCACATCTGGTGACAGCACGGCTCTGGCCACCTTTGCGTATTACTCCTTTGAAGAGCTGTGGACTACTGTGGCTGAATTGCAAATCCAGAAAATTCTTTCAGGGCGGCCCCCACAGTCCTATCTTGGGCTCCTCTCTCTCTCCTGAGACTCCTCTGTTCTGAGCCAGGCTGGAGTCACCAAAGGACCTGGTCCCTTGGCCTCCTAGTTGGGCGGGGAAGACCCCGGGGCACCTAGGTTTCGAAGCTGGCTCTGACCTGAACAACTCTGTCCACCTTCCTGAGTCTGCCTTTTCTCATCTTTACCAAAAGGATGGTGAACCATGAAATAAACATTCCCCTATGTTTTGGGGGAATACAGAGGAAGGGTGTGTGTAAATCATTTAGCGCAGCCCCTGGCCCCCGGGAGACCGCTGCTGGGGTCCCCTCCTCTCCTGCTTCTCAGCGGGTCTGGGGAAGGCCCGTGACAGGCTGGGGGGAGGGGCAGGCTGCTTCTGGAGCCTTCAAATCATTCTCCAGCCTGTGCATAAGGTGGCAGCTGATGCTGAGCCAGGAGCGGGGGGCTCTGAGCGAGCTGCCGAGACTCCGGCACCCACCCACTCTCTCATGCACACACGCAGGGCACTGGGGAGTGCTGGTGGTGGGCGGGGCTGTGCGTGCACACTCGGACGCGTGGGCATGGGTGCGGGAGAGTATAGACTAAACCATGTGACTCGGGGAAGTTCACTTGCTGGGGGGGGTCCCCAAGCTAACACTCAAGCCAGTCCCATTGGAGGCAGGACAACATGCCCCTTTCCCAGCCTTCCTTCTAGCATTCTCTGAGAGGCCCTGCCACCCATGGGGGCGCCAAGGAGACCCGGGGCTCACCACCCAGCTCAGCAATGGACCATCTCATCCAGCTGCCGCTATCTCTTTCTTAGGGAGTCACTGATCGATGGAGGATGGTTGCCACGAGGGGGTCGTGCTCTGGAGCTCTGACACCAGCCTCGTGGTGACCTTAGCCTCAGTTTCCCCAATTGTCAAGTGAGGCCAAAGACCTGGGTTGCTGACCTCTCAGGGCTGTTGTGGGAATGGGTGGTGCACAGTTCTGTGAAAAGGCTACTTCGTAGGGCGTGGAGATGGAAGAAATTCTCCTGCGCCTTCCCCTGCCCTGGCTGAGCCAGGGGTGACGTAGGGAAGCCAGGGAGGAAGGACATCTTCTCCTGGTCCCGAGGCTGGCATTCCCCGGGTTGGAGGCTGTCCCAGTGCTCGGGAAGCGTTCACTTAAGGATGAGTGACCCTGGGGGAGGGCCACAGTCTGCTTCTGCTGCCCCATGTCAAGAGGGGCCTTGGAGTCTGGGAGCAGTTAGGAGGCTCCCCTAGCTTCATCAGCGTTAGGGTGAAGGGGGTGGCGGCCTGCGGGATGGTGTGCTCTAAGCGCTGCCAACCCTGCGGGCATCGTTCTCAGGTCCAGAGCCTGGGTAGCCCTTGCACTGATTTATTCGTTTTTTTAAAAAATGTTTTAAATGTTTATTTATTTTTGAGAAAGAGAGACAGAACACAAGTGGGGGAGGAGCAAAGAGAGAGGGAGACACAGAATCTGAAGCAAGTTCCAGCCTCTGAGCTGTCCGCACAGAGCCCGACGTGGGGCTCGAACTCATGAACCTCGAGATCATGACCTGCACCCAAGTCGGACGCTTAACCGACTGAGCCACCCAGGCATCCCTTGATTTATTCTGGATACCTGCCTTGGACCAGAGAGGGATCTGAGGAGGGTTGTCTGAGCACAGACTCACAAATGCTAGGCAATTCAGCAGTCCTCATTGTGCGCTCTCTCTGTGGTTCCTCCTGGGAGGGACACGATATTTACTAACTCCCGAATGGCAACCCAGTCACCATCCACAAGCTCATCTATGCCCCCAGGGTGGTTCTGATCACTGCCGGGGAGTGGTCGGGGGCCCTCTGGGGCAGTGGGCCCCCAGGGCACTCCCAAGGGCTGCTTGTGGCTCCTCGCTCAGCCCCAGCATCCTGGTCCTGCTGGGAGCCTGGCTGAGGCTGGAATTGGTGAGGGGCCGGGATGTCACGTTAAATGAAAGACGCACGTGAGAGTGGACAAGGGGCCTCAAACAGACCCCACTCGCCTCCCCGAAGCTGGCCGCCTGGTTTGACAGCTCCTCATAACTGACTGAGGCTCAAATGTGTGGGACTTACTCTTTCCTTAGGTCCATTGGGATTGGAGTGCCCAGGACAAACCTTCACTGGACGGAAGAAGCCTGGATGGGGGAGCAGCAGACACCCCGAGTGCCGTTATAAAATATTTAGGGTGGTGGGACAGCCCTCAGAACACCAGGAAACCTCACCCTGAGCAGGAACAGCCAGAGCATAAGAACTCCAGAGGTTAGCTCAATGCCTAGCCTCAGTGATCTTGGGCAAACCATTTAACCTCTTTGAGCCTCAGTTTCTCATCTGTAAAATGGGCACAATAGCAGTGACTACTCCCTTTGCTGCCTGTGAAGATGAACTGAGATAATATAGAAAATCAGCCTGAACAGGGCTCAGTGTATAACCAGTGAATATTAGCTATTTCTATCATTTGTTCATGCATGTTCACTCACACAAGTATTTGTCAAGTACAGATTCCGTGGTAGACTCTGGGCTGTAGCTCAAAAGAAGGTCTTCAACATCATGGAGAGAGATGCAGCCATTGGCTGGAAGAAAATGGCGTAATTGTACAGACGTATAGCCTGGAGTGGAAGCCTCCAGAACCAAGACTGCGGAGAGTGCTGTGTTGACTTCCACGCCCCCCAGCCCCCCCCCCGCCCTCCGTACTCTCCCTCCTGAGCCAGGGCCAGCCCTCTGTCTCTATTTTCCCCTTTCTGCGGGGCTCCTGTCCCCTCCCTCTGCATACATGCTCCTTAGTGGCACCTTGTGGCTTTCTCTACTTTTTCTGGCTTTCCCTGAGCAAGCAGGCCAGCCCTCGGTTCAGATCGGTCCAGCCTTTCTTCCACAAGCTCTAGACCCTGTACCTGAGAGCCACCTGCCTTCGACTGCCAGCAAGGCCATTGCCAGGCGAGCGGACCCCCAGTAACCCAGCCTTCAGGGAGGCGAGGAGGCAAATCCAGGAGGGCCAGCCGCTGTTGAAGCTGATCACTTGCCAGATTCTTCCCCTAGGAGCAGGGGACTGTGAGGTGTCCCCTCTCCCTCTCTAGATAGGACGGACACGGTGAGCACACAGTGACACTCCCCCGCCATAGGGAGCTTGGAGTCTCCCCGGAGAGGCCCAGACTTCCCTGACTGATGGCGGGCTGGCACTAAGAAGCCAGCGGGTCTACGCAGAGCTGGACGCTGTAACCTGGGCGGCCTGGTCAGTCCAAGGCCCCAGACGGCATGGAGTCCCTGCTCTCCACTGCTGTGGCCAAGGGGTTCAGAACAGGGCTCTGGAAAGCACTGTTCAGGCTGGTGTTTCTAAAGAGGAAACAATGGGATGCCATAGCGAGTGCTCACTCCAGCCAGCCCGCCTGGGGAATGCCAGGACCCCTTGGCTTTCAAACTCAGCTTTTATGTCCTGTCTGAGCAGCCTTTCACCCCCGCCCTTAGGCGAGGTCAGCTCTCCCCACAGCCCATCCCCAACGACACACCCTGAGGATCAGAGGTTCCTTGAGGCAGCACAAAGCAGGCTGGGGCCTCAGAACAGCCTGCTTCTCCTCCCGGGCTGGCAGTGACCTTCAGAGCTGTCCCAGTTTGTAAGAGGGGCGTGTGATATACATCCTGGCTAAAAGAGGTGCTGTCAGCTCAAAGGACTCACACACATGGCACCCATGGGTGCAACACTCTCGTGGTCGATCACTTTGTGGGTCACTATGACCACAGAGAGAACGAGGGCCAATGTTACCACCTGGCAGTCAAGGCTTCTTTACACACCTGAAAAAACACGCCCATCAAAGCGACCCTCCTCCGTCCATTCAAAAATATTTGCTGACCTCCTACCATGCGTTGGGCACCATGCTGTGTTGCAGAGACCGCAGCCCCAGCTGGGGACAGGCCCTCTTCTCTGGCCTTTCTGCAACCTCAGACAGTGTCCAGAGGTAGGTGGGTAAGTCGGTGGGTCTGTGGGTGGTCCCAGAAGGAAGCAAGACAACCAGAGGACAGGGAACCCCACACTCCCTGGTCCATCCAGTGAAAGATGGAGACATATCACCCCCTTCTCACCCTGTAGGCTGAGCAAGCAACTGCCTAAAGGGAGGAAATTCAGCCAGGGGTCAGCAGTGTGTGGGGGATGGGGGGCGCTGTAACTCCTGTGTCTCTTGCCCCCTCACCCACCAACCCCTGCTGCCTCTTGGGCAGTCAGAGGTGTGTGAGCTGCACACCTGCCCTTCCAGTGCTAGCTAGAGAGTGAGGAGGCTCAGAGGAGGAAAAAGAAAGTCCAACTGATTTGCTGACAAACACAGTTCAGGTCAGCGTTGATCACCTGCTGAGTGTGGGGGAGGGGGAAGGGGAAGAGGGAAAGGAGAGGGGGAAAGGAGTGGGAGGGGAGGGAGGGGAAGGTTGGGGGGAGGGGGGGAAGGGGAGGGAAGAGAGCTGTTTTTCTTTCTCCCCAGTTGCATTTCCCTTTCTGTCTTCTCACATACAAATTCGACCCATTCATTTAATCATTCATTCGTTCTTCATACTCATGTTGGCACGCGGCGTGGGGCCAGGCACAGGAGATCCAGCAGACGACAAAACAGAGTTCCTGACTTCATGGAATTCACATTTTGTTTTGCGGGTGGTGGCGGGGTTAGGAGAGATGGAAGCCAGACACATCCACACACAGTGCGTGGGGAGGCCTGTAAGGGGAGGCGAACCGGAGAGCTGAGTCCCTGTGTTCAGGACGCCTTGGGGCGCCTCTGATCTCCACCGTGGGCCTCAAAACACCCAGCTGGCTAACTCTAGCAAGGAGTGGGTCCCCATTCCTTGCAAGGGCCTGCTGCCTCGATCTGGCCTCCACCCTCCTGCTCCATCCTGTCTTCCTAAGACACTTTCTGTTAGTGCCCGTCTTGGTATTAATCCCCCGCAACCTGGGGGTGCCTGGGTGGCTCAGTCGACTAAGTGTCTGACTTTGGCTCAGGTCATCATCTGATGATTCATGGGTTCCCATCTCACACAGTTCGTGGGTTCGAGCCCCGCATTGGGCTCTGTGCTGACAGCTCGGAGCCTGGAGCCTGCTTCGGATTCTGTGTCTCCCTCTCTCCCTGCCCTTCCCCAGCTTGCACTCTGTCTCTCTCAAAAATAAATAAATAAATTTAAAAAGAAAAAAGCCCCTGCAGCCTGTGGCTCCACTGGAGGTTGGAGGCCAGCTCCCTGGGCCTCCTCACTTGGTTCTAGCCACGCCCAACCTTTTCCCAGACCCACAACACACCCTCATGCGCTTGTGCCATCTTGTATGCGATTCACTCTGCAAGGATGGTCTTTCTTCCACTCTGTCCTTCAAGAACTGACTTCGCCTCTCCGAGCCGCACTTTCCTTATCTGTAAAACAGGGGTGGCAGGCCATCGTGAAGATTAAGTGGGGTGTTGCTTGTAGAGCCCTCACACAGTTGACAGCTCATGGAATGGGCTCCATACATGCCAGTCTCCTCACACTTTGCTCTGTGGGCAATAGGGAGCCATGGTGGGCTGAAGAAGGGAGTAGCATCCTCTGAACTGCACCAGGAGGGTCTTGAAGGCAGAGCTGCTCAAAGGCCAGGGTGCCGGTTCAGGGAAGCAGTGAGCAGAATCTGATTCAAGGGGCAATGGCAGGAGGGGAGGGGCCCCCCACAGGCCTCTCGAGATCCTGATTGGGGGAGGACCCTAAGGGAGGGACAGACAGAGGACACCACAGCTTCCCATGTGGGGCATTGAGGCAGGGCTGGAGCTGAGCAGTGGTGTTGGTGTAGCCTGGGGAAGAGGGAGGCTGGTGGCAGGTTTGGAGGAATGGTGGGGGAGGCACCTCCCAGTATGGGGCCGGGCAGACAGGGGAGAGATCGAGTCCAGCCTCAGGAGAGAGGGCAGGGCTCCTCAGAAAGAGATAGGTTTAGATTTGGGCAATGCTGTGCCTCTGGACTGGAGGCTGATTCACAAGACGATCCAAAGACAGCGTAAATGTGCAAGAGCATGAGCAGGATGGCCAGACTGGGCAGAGCCCGGGATCCGGGTGCCAAGGCATCCGCTCTGCAAAGCCCAGCACCGACCTGGCAGAGTGCGGCCTGGGCCCAGGATAACTCATTGGGGATACAGGTTGTTCAGGGTCTGAAGGAGGCAGATGTAAAAAACACATGGTTACCATAGCAACACAGGTGCCCCAGTCCGAGGGGCACCCCAAGCAGGGGGAGGGTCCGAGAGGGACTTTTGTTGGAGGCAATGCTTGAGCCAGTCAAATCTTGCCACCTGTGCCGTTTTCTGGAACTTGCTACCCCATTGCTTATGCAGTATTTTTCTCTAGAGTAATTCACTACAGACAAAACAAAACACAGAAACACAAAAAAACAACCCTTGGATCTGAAAGGAAACCATACCATGACTGTAAACAGAAAACCTTGTATCTGCCATTTACGGGAAGCCACGGAAACAGCCAGCTGGGCGTGGCTGTCTGCAGGATGGTTCTGGGCTTGCGTTCCTCTGTTTGTTAAAAACGGAGATTAGGGAACGTTAGAAAGACGTTCAAGCTCATGAGCCCCAAACCCCTTGATAGAATTAGCAGTTGTTGAGAAAGAACTGATTTAAAAGAGAGGACCTTTCTTCTGGCGGACTTGGCATAATTTAACAGGTACCGGCCCCATGCTGTGGGCAAGCGTGTGTCGCAGGTGGGCTGAGATTTGCTGGACTGTGTGAGTGTGTATACACGTGTCCTGTGCATAATAAATGTGCGTGCATGTGGCGGTGTGCACCTGTTGGGGGTGGTTAATGAGTGTGGGTATGTAGGGGCGTGGGAGTGCGGGGCCCCAGGGAGGACATTTCTGGCAGGGGCGCAGAGTTGAGAAGTCACTGGTTGAGGGCACGGGTCTGCTATCACGAACGCTGCAGGGACAGGGGTCGTGGGTTGTGGCTGAGGGGGAGGTGAAGTGCAGGCCTAGCCCGAAGCCCCGCCCCCTGGGGAAACTTTGCCTTTTGCTGGAGTCTGAAGAGCTGAGCCCCTTTGGCCAACGTGTTGACCCCAAGTGGCTTCAAGGACTGGAGGTCTAGGCGACCTTGGAAGGAAGGGGATGTGTGCAGAGGACACCTGGCTCCTTTCACTGTAGGGGCTTGGCCCGGCTCTGCGACGGGCACACGAGTGTGTGTGGGCCCATGGGGGCGTGCCTGCCTGTGTGCCTCCACACTGCACACCGAGACTTGCACCTGCTTCCACAGTTGCCCCCCCCAAGGGGTGGAGCGCCTTCCCTGCTGGGGATGCTTTTCTACCCCACCTGCCTTTCGTGGCCCATACTCGCAAAGGCTGTGTGACCTGCCCAAAGTCCCGTGGTAAGGTGCAGGAGTTTACTTGACCATTTCTGAAAATTGAATTTCAGGGGTTGTCTTCTGCTTTGAAGCAGAAAAAAACCAAATAGGACAGGAAAACTAACTTGGGACAGGGCCACGCCGTCTGACTGACGACTTCCCAGGACGCAGGATGGTAGGGATGGGAGATGATGGGGAAGGCTCCTCCCCTCACCAAGCCTAGAAGCACAGGGTCCGGGTTGGGAGGCCCATGGATACTGAGCAGCTCTGCCCCTGGATGCAGGTGGGGCCTATGCACACCTGTTCTCACCTCCCCGGCACCGAGCCAAGAACAGCCCGGGAGCCCCGCTCCTGTCGACTCTGCCACAGTCTTCCAATAGTTCCCCACCCCCTCAGAAAACAGAAAATTCTATTGAACACAAAAGACAAAACAACCCAGTGGGGCACACGCCCACTGGAGCCGGCCATCCGAGGGAGGGAGCTGTGGCGGGCACGCCCCTCTTTGAACCTCATCTCTGCTGGTCTCCAGGGCTGGCCTGGAGGCGGTCCTCCAGCAGGGATGTGTGGGGGCCATGGAGGGGCTGCCTGGAAGCTGTGGACCTGCCCCACCCATCACCACCCCCAAAGCCGAGGCTCCGTCTCCACCAAATGAGCCTCAGTCTTGTCCTGGCCTTGTGTGTCCACAACCCAGCTTCCCCTGGTGCCAACCCAGGCGTGGCAAAGGGGCTCTGGCTTCTCTTCCCCTTTGTCATCCGTGAGGAGGGGCAGGTCTGGGGTGGAGGTGGACAAGGGGCCCGAGCATGGGCCCTGAGGTGGGGGCACAGGTGTCCACAGAGGCTTGTCCCTGCTCCTGGCGGCAAGGTGAGGTGCCCTCCAGAAGCCCTGAGCTTCTTATTTGATCTCTCTTATCCCTCTTCCAAGAACATTCTCCCCAGCTTCTCTCTGCTTTTTCCTCCGGCTCATCATCCAGCAGCTGCTCAGAACTTCCCTTCAGGCTGGAGTAGTGGCCCTTCTCCACATGCCTCCGGACCAGAGGCTGAAGCCACAGGCCACAGGCCACACGCTTGCTCTGTTGGCTCAGTACTGTTTCCAGAAGCAGCTGAATTAAAAAAAAAATTTTAATGTTTTATTTTAGAGAGAGAGAGAGACAGCATGAGAGGGGGAGGGTCAGAGAGAGAGAGGGAGACACAGAATCCAAAGACAGGCTCCAGGCTCTGAGCTAGCTGTCAGCACAGAGCCCGACGCGGGGCTCGACCCCACGAACCATGAGATCATGACCTGAGCTGAAGTCGGACACTTAATCAACTGAGCCACCCAGGCACCCCAGCAACATTTAAAAATTTACGGCTTTTCTTGAAACTTTGGGCGATGGGTTCACGTGGGGCCCCTGATTTCAAACACAGGCCGTGGTGGCAGCTGAGGCATAGTTGTGCCCTCTACATGGGACAGGGTCTTGCAATAGCCATCTGGCTGCAGATGGGTCGATAGTACCTCCCCGGAGCCCTTTTGCATTTGATTTTGGCCACACCAGGCTCCAGAGTGTAAATTCCTCCAGGGAGGGGCCTGGAGGCTCATTCACCCCTTTGCTCAGTGTCAAACACAAGCATAGCACACGGGGTAGGGAGGGGGGAGACTGGGGGGTTGGGGAGAAAGACGTCCAATGAATGTTTGCAAAATGTCGCCGAAGGAAGCATGCATGACAGGGGGAGGATGTTTTTTAAGAGCAAGGGAGGCCAGGCCAAGGTCACGAAGACATGGCAGACATGGAAGCATCTGGAAAGTGGCTTCTCCAGGAGGAGCAGCACCTGAGCAGAGGCTCAGAGGTAGGAGAGGGCACGGCACCTTAGGGGAGCCAGGGGTGGCAGGGCCTGGCGGCCGTCCAGGTGTCTGTGGGGCCACGCTGGTGGATATGGTTGGGAAAACCTGAGCTGAATCTTGAAGGGCAAGTGGGTATTTATTATGAGCCAGATAAGCCTCAGGAGAAAATTCCAGGGGGAAGAGTCACGATGCACAGGCACAGGGTGTGAGAGGAGGGCGTCCCTCTTGTTTGTGCCCGGGAAGGAGTTCGCTGGGGTGGGAACATTCGGGGCGTGTCGGGAGGGGGCCGTTGATGGAGCAGCGATGATCTGATGGAGGAGGTGAGCCAGGCCCGGATAAGAGGGACCTCGGCCCAGGCCCCACCAAGAGTTCCTTTCTTTCTCTCTTCTTTCTTTGAATGCAATGGGAGTGATGTAGTTGGATTTTTATGTTAGAAAGATTGTTTTGGGAAACCAACAATTGTAATTGTCAGTTTTAATACGTCTTAGCGAGTCATAGATCAAGCAGACCAAAAATGATGCAAAGAAAACCCCTGATAGGCATGATTAATACACTGAAATTGACATAGGCATATAAATGCTGCACCAACAGAGAATGCAAATAGTATCGAAGCACGAACGGAGGATTTACGGAAACCATCCTTGTGCTGGGCCTCAAAGGAAGTCTCAGTGCAGGTTCTAGAATCAACTCCATACAAACCATGTGTTCTGATTACCACGCAATAAAATAATAAATCAGGGACTGAAGAATAACTGCAAACATTCTGTATGTCTGGAAGCTATATAACATCCTAGTAAATTACACCCGGATTAAAGAGGAAATCACAGGGGGAATTAGATAATACTTAGACTTGAATGACCATAAAAATTCTATATGGCAAAGTTTTGAGACACAGCTTAAAAAAATAAAAAGACACACAGGAAACTTTATAGTTTAGATACATTTATCAGAAAACAAGAAAAAAATGAAACAAACACGCTAAGTGTTCAGCTCAAGAAGGTGGAAAAGAGCAACAAAGCAAATAGAAGAAAGAATGAGTGAAATAATAAAATAAGAAACTTGAGGAGACAGAGATCAAAAAAGTATCGAATGCCAAAAGTTGCTCCTTTGAATAAAGCAAAATGACTGGTAAAAAAATAACATAAATATGCAAATGCAATGTATAATAAAATATGAAAATAACTACAAAAAATGATAGTCTAAGACTATAATAATAGTAAGAATAGTCACATGATAATACACTGATACACCTGAGCAAAATGAATAAATTCCTGGAAACATGGAGTAATGGCATTCCTTCAATAAGGAATACAAAACTTGAATAGGTCAATAGTTATTTTAAAAATTGAAATGAAAATACAGTTTTTTAAAGTGTATTTATTTATTTTGAAAGAGCTCACGCACAGGAGTGGGGGAGGGCAGAGAGAGAGGGGGACAGAGAGAATCTCGAGCAGGCTCTGCGCCATCAGTGCAGAGCCCAATGTGGGGCTCAGACCCATCAACTGCAAGATCATGACCTGAGCTGATGTCAAGAGCTGGAGGCTTAACCAACCGAGCCACCCGGCGCCCTCACAGTTCTTTTTACAAAAAAAGCCTAGATTCGGACTGTCTTATGGGTGAGTTTTATTAAACTTGTTCTCTTACAAAATTTGTTCCAGAATTAGACAAAGCAGGAAAAAGGCCAATTAATTCAATAATGCTGGTTAGTATGACCTAGATTCTGAAACATGATATGGGAAATTATATATATATTATATATATACAGGAAATTATAGACTTATTTAACTTATGAGCATAGTGTTTATTCTAGGAATTCATGGTGTTTATTCTAGGAATTCAAGGATAGCTTAACATTAGAAAGTCTATCATGTAATTCTTCCTATTAATGAAAGGACAAAATCATATGATCATTTTAATAGCACTTGAAAAATTCTAGTAGCTATTTCTGATTCAAGCCTCTAAGAAAACCAAGAATACAAACGGGTTTCCTTGATAAAGTTTATACACCAAAAACCTACTGCAAAATCATAATTAATGGAGAAATTTTAGGTTCTTTTTCATTAAGATTTAGAACAAGGCAGCTATTTTTATGCTGTCACTACTGCGTTTTTTTAAACATAGTATTACGGGGAACGGCCAAAGCTGTAAGATGAGGAAAAGGCAAAGAAGCATAAGGATTGAAAGGGAAAAGACTATCATTTGTTGAAAAGACTATAAACTGCATGGAAGGCCCAAGTAAATCAGCAAAAACAATGAGAATTGGTAAAAAACTCATGAAGACCGAGGTAAAGGGCCACCTGGGTGGCTCAATTGGTTAAGCGTCCAACTTTGGCTCAGGTCATGATCTCGCAGTTCATGAGTTTGAGCTCTGTGCTGAGAGCTCAGAGCCTGGAGCCTGCTTCAGATTCTATGTCTCTCTCTCTCTCTCTGTTCCAACCCTGCTTGCACTCTCTCTGTCTCAGTCTCGCTCTCTCTCAAAAATAAAGATTAAAAAAATATATATCAGCATTCCTGGGGTACCTAAGTGGCTCAGCTGGTTAAGTGTCTGACTCTTCATTTCAGCTCAGGTCATGATCTTGCAGTTGGCGAGTTTGAGCCCCAACCTGGACTCTGCACTGAGTGTGCAGAGCCTGCTTGAGATTCTTTCTCTCTCTCTCTCTCTCCCCACCTCCCTCTCTCTCTCTCTACCCCTGCTCTCTCTTTCTTTCTCTCTCAAAATAATAAACTTAAAAAAATTTATCAGCATTCCTATTCACCAGAGGTTGACAAACTATATATAAATAGCCAAATAGTAATGATTTTAGGCTTTGCAGGGCACAGATAGTTTTTACCCTACATTCTTTTTCCTTTTCCTCCTTTTCAAACATGAAAACAATCTCCATGGGTCATACAGAAGCAGGCCATGGGCTGGATTTGAGCTGCAGGCCATAGTTTGCCACTCCCTGGTCTGTAAGTGCAATAGTGGCCACAACATATAATCAAAACGGAGATACTATTCACACCACAGGACCTATGAGCTATCTAGGAATTATCTAACAGAAAACAAACAAGACTTCTTAGAGAAAGTAGATTGTTTTCTGAAGGAAATTTTAAAAGATTTGAAAAGATAAAGAGATAGTCTAGATCCACAAATGAGATGAGTTAACATAGTAAAGATAGTAACAAACCCAATAGTCATCTGCAAATTAAAAAGCAATCCTAACACAAAATTTTGCTGGGTTTCTCAAAGAAGTCAACGAATTCATTCTAAAGTTTATGTGGAAAAGTAAAGGTCCATGAGTAGTAAATCAACTTTGAAAAAGAATAGCAAGACACTTTCCCCCCCCTCCATATTCTTTCTATATTTCTTTCTACATTTTCTTAGTAGAGAACTCAATGGTTTTAGCCCAAGCACATGGCTGCTCAGTCAGCCACCATATTTCCAAGAATCCTCTGCAGCTAGGTGTGGCTTGTAACCGAGTTTAAGCCAAGGAAATGCGACTAGATGTGGGAGCAACTTTGGGGCCATATCCTTAAAAGAACCTCTCCCTCCTTTTCACATGATTGAACAGTAAGCCACTCTCCCCCAGGAGAGGATCATGTCCAAGAGAACAGAAGAGCAATGAGCTGATGGAACCTGGAAACTTGGGTGCCCATGTGCAGTAGAGCTGCCTACCAGCTCAGAATTTATGTAGAACAGAATTAACTTTTATTTTGCTAAAGATCTTGCTTTATGATCTTTGTGAAAACAACCAAAACAATATCCTAATTCATACAATGGGGCATTTTTTTCTGCCAGACAATAAGAATACTACAAGCTATAGTAAGAAGGTGAGGTGCTGGAGCGGGAATGCACACACAGACAATCGACGAGAACAGGGAGCCCAGAAATAGTCTCATGAGTGTACAGGGACAAGACAGAGGTATAAAGATGGCAACCAGGATGACAGGAAAGAATAGACTTCGGTAGATCATACTGGACCAACTGAGCACATGGAAACAGATAAAGTTGTATCCATACCCTAAATTTTATATGAAAGTAGAGCCTAGATAAACTGAAGATCTAAACGAGAATGACAAACTTATAAGGTTAATAGTAGGAGGTGTTAGAAGAACTTGTGTGTGTGTGGCCTGGAATGGGAAAAGATCTCTTTATTTTTTTCACATTTTTATACCTATGCAAAAAATGAAGAAAGCCCCTCTGTTCAATATGATTATATTGAGTTCAAATGGCAAAGACTCTTTAAACAAGATCTAAAAAGTACAAACCATAAGGCAAAAAAAAAAAATCAAAATTAAAGATTTCTGTTCAGTAAAGGACACCAAAGTTCACCAAAGGACATTGAAAAAGAAATGGCAGATTAGAAAAATCAATAAGGAATTCTACCTAGAAATGCACTATGCCAAAGTTCTGGTCTGCAAGGAGATGTTGATCAACTATGGTTACCAAGCACTCTAGTTTAGCTGAGATTTTTGCTTTTAATAGCAAGAATTTCTTGATGAAGGAAGCAAAGCACATCGATTTAACAAACATTTCTTAGACAGGCAACTGGCCCCCTCTCTGAGCAGCACTGATTAAGACTATTCAAAAACCCCAAATCAACAAGATAACAGGAAATCCAATACAAAACTGGGTGATGAATATGAATGAGCAATACTCAGAAGAGAAATACCAAATGATTGAAATACGTGAAGAGATACCTCAACTCACCAATAACCAGTGAAACATACATCAAAGCCAAGAGTTACCATTTGCACCCATCAGAATGGCAAATTAGAAGGGAGGATGATGGATACCAGGTGTGGATAGGTGTGTGGGGAGCTGAGGACTTTGGGCACACTGAGTGTAGGAGTGTGAACAGGTACAGCCAGTCTGGAAAAAAATTCTTTATTATAATCAAATATGTGTGTGCTCTTTGGCTCAGAGATCCCGCTCCTGGGTATAGGTCCCAGCAAAATTCTTCAGATGGGGGCATGAATGAGGTTGTTCACAGTGACATTGGCTGTGGAAGCCAGAAGTCACTGGCGGCCTGGCTGTGCGTTCAGAGGGAGTGGATCCGTGCACGCAGTGGGCCACCATGGAAACGTGAGCACGTGAGGAGTGATGAACGACACAGCCCAGGGAGGAATCTTGAGTGCCGTGCCAAGTGCAAAATCATGGAAAGAGGTGGCTGATCACTTCGTACCAGCAGTCCTCAAACTTTTGTCTGAGAACCAAATACTTAAGAATTATTGAAGACTCCGAGGTTTTGTTTGGGTGCGCTATATCTCTGTATTTATCAAAATCAGAAACAACATCGTAAACCATTTATGAATCATTAAAAAGACATGTTACACGTTAACATATTTTATAAAAAGTTTTGTTTTCCAAAATAAAAAATATAGTGAGAAGTGGCATTGCCTAACATTGTGTAAATCTCTTAAATATCTGGCTTTATAAAAAAAAACCAGCTGGATTCTTATATATGCTTGTGGATTCATTGTTGTGATATAATACACCATGGGAACTCTGGAAAATTCTACGGTACATCCATGAGAGAATGAGATGAAATAGGCAAATAACATCCTAGTATTATGAAAATAGTTTTAACCTTGTGGATCTCTGGACTATCCTTTGAAAACTGCTGCATGAAGTGTTTATTGACAACGCATCACTACAGATTTTATCTTTCAGGCATATCAAGGATATAGATCAATTATATTGAGTCAGTGCCTGTGTCTTTCAAGAGGGAAGTGGGAGGGGAATGGGATAAAAGGGAAAATAAAATACATGAAACAAGAAAAAAAAATCTGTGTGTGTTTTACTAAGGATTATGGTGAACTTGGGTCTCTGCACCTAAGGTACAAAATATGCTATAAAATAAAGAATATATGTGGTGCCTAGGTGGTTCAGTCAATTAAGTGTCCAACTCTTGGTTTCAGTTCAGGTCATGATCTCACAGTTCTATTGAACACAGAGCCTGCTTGGGATTCTCTCTTCACCCCTCTCTCTCTGCCCCTACCGTGCTCTCTCTTAAAATAAATAAACTTAAAAAAAAAAAAATAAAGCGGTCTAAGAAGACAGTCCAGTGTGGCTGCTAATTGGAACATAACTGGCTAGGGCTTTGGGGGAGGCAAGGAGGCCAGTGTGTGTGTGTTGGCGGGGAGGGGGTGGCGCAGGCAGATAAGAAGTGATGAGACCTAATTGGGGCAGAGCTGTGAATTCATCTAGGCTCTGATCCTGGATGGTGGGTGGAGAGTGAGGAGATTCAGCCCCCACCACACCCCTTCCTGCTCTCCTGGGCACCATTCAACTTCTGGACAGGAGCCCAAGACCCTCAGACAGACCCAGGTTTCGGGGGCTGAGGCTGGTCAGAGTGGGGAGATCCAGACTCCCACCCCTACCTCACTACTGCGCCGTGACGGACCCTACTGCAGGGATGAGAGAAGATGTTCTGGGTGGCCCTCTAGGTGGTGAGCCTAGCTCTGGGTTGCACACCACTGGGCTTCTCCGGCCCAGCCTCTGCCCTGCCAGGAGTGAGGCTGAGGCAGGCATCAGATATCTCATATCCCTGCGTGCCAGCTACGAGCAGTGCCCTGCCTGAGTCGACATCCCACCTGCCTCAAAACAGGGCCCACAGCTCCGCCTGGGCCTTTCAGAGACAGCTAGGTCTTCCCAGGCTCCCAAGTGCAGGCAGAATTGAATGGAAGGTCCCTGGCAGATAGGTGCCTGGCCCCAGGGCTCACCCAACCGCTGCTCCCATTGCTGGTGGCCCCGCCCTGCCCTGCCTGCTGATCGTCTTTAAGAAGGCAGGTGTCTTGGAGAGCCCTCCATTCCTCACCCTTTTGTGTTCTACACCCTATCACACTGCTCAGTCTTTCCCCCTCTTTTTTCAATACACCCCTACAAGCCCTTAGTCACCCTTTGCTCAGCCGCCCCTCTTCCCTGGTCTAGGGCTCCACGTCCCGTGGCCTGCACGCTGTCATCCCCTTGCCCACAGCACACAGGCATGTTCCCTGGCCGAACAGATACTGCCTGCCCCGTCTCCTGTTCCACCATGGCCAAGGGGCTCCGCCTCCCTGTCCTCTACTCCTGTGATGGTCAGCACCCTTCCTGCCTACACCCTTTTAAAAAATGTATGAAGCATTTCAAACAGGCTGAAGAGTTAAGAATAATGTAATTAATTCATGTAATTAATACTCATGATCCCAAGCTTGCATTCAGGTGGGATGTCCAGGTGGTTAAAACACTAAGCTACATTCATACAGGCTGGTACCTAGCTGCCATCCTGAGCCCTTGGGTTACTCTGCTTTCCAAAACGAGGGCCTCCTGGACCTCTCTTCCACCTGGCAACTAAAGGGTTAATGCCTGGCCCAGCCCGGGGGGGTGGGGTGGGGGGGGGATGTGGGCACATCTGGGTGCCACTATCTTAGGAGTTTTTACGTATTTGAAACATCCTCCTACAGGACCCATTCTTCGCTTTGTCAGAGCAGAACATACTTTCATACTGATTCCAGATTTTCCTTATTTCTACGAAACAACTGGGAACATTGAAGCTCCCTGTGGACCCCTTCCCACTCTGTCTCCACCTTAACGAATTCATTGTTCTTCCATCCCTTGCATGTGGTTAGATTTTTACTACAGAGGTAAGTATCCATAAACAAGATATTGCACTGTTTTGCATAATTTGAAACTTTATAAAAACGCTACCAAGCTGACATATCCTTCTGCAACTTGCTGTTAGGCCCATATTGTTTTGAGATGGTCTATGTTGACGCATGTAGCTTCAATTCATTCATTCTCACTTCTCAAATGTATTCCATTGTATGAATGCATCATGATTTTTAAAATCTACTTGTGATGGAGATTCAGGCTGTTTCCAATTGTTTTTTGCAAGCAGTGATACAATAGACATTCTTATGTGTATCTTTTGGGGCCCATGTGCATGGATTTCTATTGGATGTGGTTCAGTTATCTGTAGCTGCGTAACAAACTATCCCCAAACATAGTGGCTTAAAACAACAACCATTTTATGTGTCACAGTGCTGTGTGTCAGCAATTTGGGGTGGGGCTCAGCTGGGAGATGCTTCTGGAGTACATGGCATTGACTGGGGTCACTGAGTGGGGTCACTCAATGGAGTCACTCTGAGTTGGTCTGGAAGGTGGTTTGGTAGGAGTGATTGGAAGACTAAGCTCAGCATTGTAGGACCTGGGCATCTTCGACTGTACCAGGTATTGTCAAATTGTTTTCCCAAGTGGAAGTACTAGAAAGATGTGAAGGTTTCTGGTTGTCCATATCCTACCTGACACTTCTGTCAGACTTTTCCTTTTTTTATTAAAAAATTTTTTAATGTTTTTATTTATTTTTGAGAGAGAGAGAGACAACGTGAGCAGGGGAGGATCAGAGAGAGAGGGAGACAAAGAATCCGAAGACAGGATCCAGGCTCTGAGCTAGCTGTCAGCACAGAGCTCGATGCAGGGCTTGAACCCACGAATGTTAGATCATGACCTGAGCTGAAGTCGGATGCTTAACCAACTGAGCCACCCAGGGGCCCCATTTTTTTTGAGAAATAGTAATTTACTATGGTTTTAATTTGTTTAATTTAGTCATAATATATCATGATTAATAATGAAATTGAATGTCTTCTCACATGTTTATTGGCCACTTAGGTTTTCTTTTCTCCAAATTGTCTGTTCATATTGCTTGCACATTTTTCAGTTGAGTTGTCTGCCTTCTTCCAATTTGTTTGTGAGAGTTTATTATATTACTTAGATATAAATCCTTTGTCAGATATATGCATTATAAATACCTTCTCTTAATTTGTGGCTTATCTGCTCACTTTTTAAGTATCTTTGATTTTTATATTCTTAAATTTATCATTCTTTTTTCTTGTGTTTTTTGGGTTTTGAGTAC
Source organism: Mungos mungo (assembly GCA_004023785.1). Taxonomy (NCBI): domain Eukaryota; kingdom Metazoa; phylum Chordata; class Mammalia; order Carnivora; family Herpestidae; genus Mungos; species Mungos mungo. The sequence goes on along the minus strand of PISW01006163.1, from coordinate 30,912 downwards.
TTTCTTGTTTCTTTAGTTAACCCAGTATCACCTGCTATTCTACCTGAATGTGCTTGATTTCCCCAGACTGGCTGGTTTCTGACTGAGCCTGGTCTGATTTCCACGTCCACATCTTTGCTCTTCTATCATCTCCACTTAGCATGCCTCTCCTCCAAGCCAGACATGAATCCCACCCCCCTTCACAGCCTGCACTGATCCCTGTTCTTCCAAGCATGTGCCCAGTGACTTCTTCTCTCCTCCTGTCTTCATTCCTTCCCTCCCTTCCCTCTTCCTTTCCCCAACTCCCAGATCCACTGGTGCCTGTTTTAATTTCTCTTTATTCCCTGCAGCTCCATGTAGGGCTGGATTTGCTGGCTGGACGTTTTAGGGTTGGGGTTTCCTTCTCAGCCCTCTGCCTGCACCCAGGAAAACTAGTTCTCGAGTTTGGCCACAGAGACCCAGGAGTTATATAGTCCCGAGTGTCATCAACAGAAACATCACACTTTTAACTATGTTCACAAAACACAATATTAAAACAATTAAACACTTTTATAACACAGTATTAAAATAATAGCATAATTTTTTTTTACCTAACACCCTAAGCCAGATAAACAAAAAAGGAACACAACTTAAAGCAAGAATTAAAGAAATAAAAACTCCTAATTACAAGCAGTCTCTTTTGTCACTGAACTCTGCTGTGAGTGAGAAGCTTGGCATTTCTTCTAATTTTGAGAAAAGTCATCCTTCTTGGAGTTTCTAAGACCAGTGTATGGTCACTTCTTCAGAGCTTCCCATGGTGGGGACAGCTCTGTGCCTCACTGGCCATGTTAGGAGCACAAAGCTCCCAACAGAAACACTTTTATACTCCTACACGAGCCTCACTCTTGGGGTCCTTGAGTGCTTAGCCTCACATGGGGTTCCCTCTCTTTCCAGAAGCAGTAAAAGCCCCTGTCATCTCTAAGAGGAGACGGTACCAGGAGAAGAGGACGGGAGCATGCTGGCTGCCCCTCTGAGGAGGGGAGTCGGAGTGTGGAATTTGTCAGGGGTCAATGGAATTGCCAGAGTCAGGGAGATGCATACTTCGGTGCTGGGCAGGAAGGGCAAGGGGAGAAAAGCCAGGATAAAGGGGGCTCAGCTGGTCTGGGGGAGACTTGAAAAGGGGGGGCAGACTTTCTGGTGTAAAGAATGGCTGTCCTCCCCATGGTCAGCCCAGAGTGCAGGAGGCTGAGGTTGAGGAGGATGGGGACCTCTGGGTGTGAGAGGGTGTGGGCCAGGCAGGGAGGAGTATGGTGCTGGCTTGGGCTCAAGGTGGAGCTGGTCTAGCAAGGCATTAGGAACACAAACTCTGTGGCCAGACCTAGGCTTGGTGGTCTTGCCCTTTTGTGCCTTAGGTGCCTCTCCCAGTGGAGGAAGGGGGATACCTGGGTGGCTCGGTCAGTTAAGTGTTTGTCTAACTTTGGCTCAGGTCATGATCTCACAGTTTGTGAGTGTGAGCCCCTCATCAGGCTCTGTGCTGACGGCTCAGAGATTGGAGCCTGCTTCAGATTCTCAGTCTCCCTCTCTCTGCCCCTCCTTCGCTCATGCTCTTTCTCTTAAATAAACATAAAAAATAAAATGGGGGAAGGATAATATGACATACTTTCTAGGGTTTTATGAAAATTAAACTCATTTTATTTGTAGAATGATCTGAATAATGACTAGCACAGAGTCTCCTGAGAGGAAGATGGTGCAGGTAATAACGTTCCTTATTTGAAAAATGGGGGAAACTGAGGCACAGGGATTGGAGTGTACTTCAGGGAGAGCAGGGAGCCCTGTTCAAGGTTTTCCCAGGAGGCATTCTTGCCCAAAGTGGCTCCCAAGCAGGGGTACGATCCTTGTGACTCCTGTCATGATAATAATATGCCACCTGATTGTCTGCCAGTGGAAAACCTGAGAGTAGAGGGAGGGGTTCCAATCCAGTTTGCTCAAGCAAGACTGGCTCCACCAGGAGTGTGGGGACTCTGCCCCTTGGGAGGGAGCGGTGTGACTGGCCTACTGAGCGCAGCATTCCCTGGAGCCCAGGAAGGGATACTCCCACATCCTCCCAGCTCAGAGGCTGCCCTCAACATCCCTTTCCCAGCACTGCTCAGACCGCAGGGTGCTCAGATTGCAGAGAGGCCCCTCCCATGGGATTTGAGGTTTAAAAGTGGGTTGGCTGAAGGCAATGCTTATCCTGAAGGAATGAACTGGGAACTGTGGGATTTCAGCAACAGCAGGGAGGCCTGAAGAGTGGGGAGGGGGGTTGGTGGGCATCGGTCTCCAGGCACCGATTAACATCATCCTAACTCCTGACTCCTGCTCTTTGGGCAGATGCAGGTAACAAATTACTGATCAGCCATAGGCATCAGCCCATGTCCTGCCATCCTCCAAGCTGGTCTACTCACCTATTTGTTTTTTTCTTCATTCTGCATCCATTCATTCATGCATCCATCCACCCATTATCCATCCATCCACCCACACATCCACCCATCTACCCATCCATCTACTCACTTTGCTCTTATCAAGAGGCAGCAAGGGCCAAGCTCTAAGAGCCAGCAGCCTGGATTCACAGTGCTGGACCTAGCATTTGCAGGCTGGCTGCCCTTCTGCAGGTTACTTCACCTCTCTGTGCCTCAATTTCTTCGATGGTATGATGGGAAAGACAACAGCACCTACTTTGTAGGACCTTTTGCAAAGCTTAGTGAAACATAGCTCTTTGAAGAGCTCTGCATGCGCACAGTGTTTTGTGTGTTAGCTGTTATTTTTTGTTCTTCAATTCACTCATTCATTCAGTTTCTCCATTCACCCTGTTCACGCATTCATTTACAATCACTGCCCTAGTCCACGGAAACAAACTTGATTTTTTTTCACGGTTCTTTTTATACCTTTCTACTCCTGCTTTTGGTCTGAGGACTGGGGCTTTTCTTAAAAGATGCTCCAAGTTGACCCCAGAGGCCAGATTTTCAGGAGGATCAGAAGCAGGGAGGACCCTCAGCAAATTCCCAGAATCCTTGGTTGCTGACCAACCTGAGGCTGCTTGTGGATCCCATTTACCCACCTTTGTCCAGTCCCTTCCAATGGGCAGAGATGCAAAGGCGAGAAGGACAAGAGACGAAGTGCCTGCCCCTTTTCTATGCTAGGGTTTTTACAGACCTTCTCTGATTTAATCTTCCTTAGAGACTTTTGAGGTATAGGGTTAGTCCCATTTTCCAATAAAATGTTGAGATTCTGAGAGGTGAAGTGACTTGCCCCTGGGCCCATAGCGGGTAGGTAACAGAGTTGGGATTCATTGCTTGGTCTACTAGGTCCCAAATCTCAATGTCCTCCTCCCAACTCCAAGAGCCCCCAGTGGTGTCACTGGTTAGGAGAGTTTCTTGCCTGTAGCTCCTCTACTCTCACCCTGCCAAGCAGCTTGACTCTCCTTCGGAGCTCAGTCTGCAAACCCCCCCAACATGCCCACTGAAGTCCCAGGAGCTAGTGGAGATCTGCAAAGGTTTCTGATGAGGCGGGGAGGTGTGGGGGGTTGGAGGGTGTGTGACTCTGGGTTCCCCTGAGAGAGCAAGGCCACCGTGGTCTCACCATAGTGGCAAGGGTGGCCAGCCAGCCTGGGGAGCCCATGGGAGCAGGTCTGGAGGGGCTGTTCCGCTTCTTTCTTTCCTCACTCTCAACCCTCTGATAGGCCAGCTTGTGAGGGAACCGACACACGGTCTTCTGCTGACTGTTGCAAAAACAGGTGCAGAGTCCGTCCTTGTCCTTGCCCAGCTGGAACCTGGCCCATGGCCCAGGCAGATGCAGGCCTCTGGGAGCTCACAAGTCACGACCCTCACATTGTCCTCCAGCCTGGGGTGGCATCCCTGTGTCAACTTCTACTCAATTCCATCCATTCTACACACACTTGTGTAGTCACGTCCATGTGCCAATCAGTCCCCAGCCAGCACCTGCCCTCAGGGAGTTCACTTCATCCTTGTACCCATATGAGACCCTAACGTATCCACTGGGTGCTCAAGAGCAGTGTTCCCCAAGGAGACAACCATCAGGGCAGGACGCAGGGAGCACTGTGCTAGGAGTCTGGGATGAGACTGGATTTGCCTCAATCCTCTCCAGCACATCTTAGCACCCCTGCTGAGATGCAGTGCTGGGGACCATGGTGACTCCAGACCAGAAGATGAACACAACATCATCAACAACCTCACAGCAACAGCTAAGTAACCAGACTCCTCACACTGGCTTCGGTGTGTGTCTGTCTTCCTGAACCATCTGGTTCAGTTTGACAAAAATATATGGTGTTACCATCCCAACTTTCCATTGTCAGGACCCCGCGTAAATAGACAGCGGTGTAGTCACACAATGAGCCACTACACAGTAGCAAAGAAGAACAAAGAGCCACCTGGTGCTCTGTGTGATGACGTGAGTGCCCCTCACAGCCATAATGATGATCTATGTGCGCACTGTCTGATTCTATCTATATGACGTCTGAGGACAGACAAACTTAAATCTGGGGGTGGAGGTGAGAGGAGTAGGCACCTTTAGGAGTATCTAGAAAGGCAAGGGAGGAGGGCGGGCTGTCTACATCTTGATCTGGGTGCTGGCTACACAAGTGAATTCATATGAAGAAAACTGACATGTGCTCTTTATGTGTGTTTATCATCATCATAAAAATGCAAAAGCAAACAAAGGAAAACCCAAACGACCTGGTGAAGGGTGGTAGCTGGACATGTGCCATGCTATGGTTGATCGGTGTCCCTATTCTGATTGCAAAGCCCCAAATTCCTTCAGGAAATACCTACATCCTGTCAGTGAATACCACCTCGGAGTGGGTACTGGGGTATATGTGACCAACTAGACAGCCCCTCCGGGAGTGTGCATTTTGATCAGCCTAAGGAGAAAGGCCTGGAATGGTAGGAATTCCCCGACTCCAGAGGCTGTCTGTTGGCTGGTCTTGCTCTTGGGCCTGCTGGTCTGTTGGACAATTAGCTCTCCTCCATCTCAGGGAGCCCACTGCCTTCCGACTGATTCCACTTGGCTTGGGTCGATCAGCTTCCGAGAACCAGCCCCACGGGCACCTGTACCAGCTTTGCCAAAGCACCAGGCCTTGGGGGGGGGGCGGGGTTGGGAAAATGGGGCCCAGACTTTATTTCTTAGCCTTTGGGACACTTTGAAGTGTCCACTTCAAGAAGAAGGAAGTCAGGACCCTTCTGAGATGCCCACGTAGGATCCCACCTAACCCTCAGTGGACCATAGCATGAGTGAGAAAGAAACCTTGTTCTTCCAACTTTCTTAGATTTGAGGAGTGTTTGCTACTAAGATGTAACCTGGTCTGGCTCTGCCAACAGCCACTATTTGGTGTCTCAGCCCGGACCTCTTTTCTGGACTCCAGGAAGACATATCCCATGCCAACAGGCCTGTCTGCTTTGAGGCCCTACTGCTTATACCTTCCTGTCCCTGTCCCCAGCACCGCTCACTGACTGTGTTGTCTATCTAGATGAAGAATGACATATCCATCCAAACTTTCAGGCCAGAAGCCTCTCACCTCCCCCTCTTCTTCCTCCAACTGCTTCCCCCCACCCCAACACCCAGTCTCTCCCTAATGCCAGTGATGGTCCTCCTGTGCCCTAGTATGCCTAGTATGCTCATTGTCCACGTCTTCCATCCTGGCCTTTCTGTTTCCTTCACACACGTCTCTCTCTGCCCAGCAATCTGCTCTCCCTACTCTCTTCCCATTGCCCAGAGTGGGCTTTGTAAAGTCAAACGTGAATTGAGTCTCCTACCTAAATCCCTTTGTTTGGCACTCTTTGGTCTTAGCTTCCAAGACCTCACCGGGTCATGCAGGCATCTCCAGCCACATTCGGCCACCTGGGTCCTCTTTTGGTGCCATCTCCTGGCCCAGGAACACCTGCATTAGTTGTGTCTTCTGTTTTGTGTGTTCTGTTGTTTTAACATATGGGGCCTTGCTGACCCTGGAAGGATTGCCCCTCTAATTAATTCCTGGAGAGAGGAGAAAACTCACCAGTGACTGGCCTTTTCAAATACAAGCCAACCAATCCAGAGCCCATACCACACCTGCTCCTCTGTGAGTTCTCACATCCTGGGCCCTTATCTTCCTGTTCTGGTCCCCCAGGGGCCAGATATCAGGCAATCAGGGGTGGGCCCTGTGCCTCAGAACCCTCTGAGGTTATGCAGACTAACTACCCCTAAACTTGTCAACGCTGCCTCACCTTCCTGTGGGAATCACCATAGAGGCTCTAGCCCTTTCCCTCTTGCTCCCTCTGCCTCCTGACCAGCCGAAGTCCTCTCCCATGTGGACCCCATTCCCTTCTCTTGGGATCTCAGGTATAACCAGTTCTGTCTTCAATGGCCGCTGTCTCCTCACCTGCAGCTTGATTATACCTAAGTAATAACAAAATGTGTATAAAACAGCATCCTGCCCCTCTGCACCTGGCTAGCTCTTTCGCCCCCTCCAAGCTTCCATGAGGTGTCCTGACTGCAGAGACCTTCCCTCAGGTGTTGATCATAGCTCCCCACGGACTCTGGCCAAGAAGAGGCAGGAAGAGGAATGGATCAAAGATGGCTACTCTCCTCATTGAAAGGTTGGATCTATTTCCCCTCCACTTGGATATGAGCTATCTTTTGACCAAAAGAATGTACTAGAAGTGACTCTACACCTTCCAAGCCCAGTCCCACTCCTTAAGAGATCTGCAATGTCTTCTTTTGCACCTTGGAACATTCCTCCTGGGAACCCAGCAGCCACGGGGAGCCTCCAACCAGTAAGAGAGCCGACAACCCCCCACACACCCCCGGGCTCACCACCCACATGAGTTCCAGCTGGTGGGTAGCATGGACTTGCCCACCATGGGGCTGAGGCCCTTCTGGACCTTCCGACTCAGCCACCGGCCAGCTGAAGCAGCTGAATGAGTCTCCACTGATGCTGGATGGAGCAGACCTTCTTCTCAGACCCTGCCAAGTCCCTGACCCACAGGATCATGAGCAAATGGAATGGCTACTGTTTTAACTGCTCAGCTCTGGGGGAAGGGCAGTGGGCAGTGAAAGACAAGGGGAAGAGACATCCTGCTGCATGCAAGGCCATGGTCTTGCATTATTTATGAAGCTCAAAACAACCCTGCAACGAAGACACCATCACCGTGTTCCAGATGATGAAGACTGAGGACCAGGGATTAAACAGTTTGCTTAATATCACCAACTTGGAGAGGGTGACAGAAAGGGCTTTGGTGCACCTCCAAACCCACCCTCCTTACAACCTTTCCCCTGCCCTCTCGGTCTGGGAGAGAAATGACTTGAGACCCAGTGGATGGGCCTAGGGGTAGGGTTGGGGCTGGGACCCAAGAGCCACCAGGGTGGGAAGATGAGGGGGGGTGGGTGTTTGGGGGAGACACCCCGTGACTGGCCAGCCCAAAGTGGCCCCAACCCTGGATGGGCATGAATGCTTGGCTGTGGGCCTGGGGGTGAAATCACATTTCCCCCACCAGGCCATTGCTTGGTCGCAGCGTGCCCCTGGCCTCACACCGCCTAGCTCCCCTTGGCTTTGCCTGGGAACAGACACTGTCATCGGCGAGAGAACACCCTGGGGCTCGGCCACGCTTGTCGGGAGACATTAGCGTGGGGCTTTGAAGTGGGGACCTCCCGGCCTTGCTCAGATGCTCTTTGCAAGGCTTTCTAAGGGCCCGTGGAGGCGGGGGCTGCCCCGGGCCAGCGTGGGCACTCACAGCTCTGGTCTCCTCCCTGGCACTGGCTGCCTCAGCCCCCTTCATCCCTGCAGGGGCTTGGAGGGCTGCGGGCTGCATGGGCCAGCACAGGCAGCTGGCCAGGCTTCTTGGGCGCCCTGGGGTCTGATTAAAGCAGCAGCAGTAGGTGTGGAGGGCGAGACTCGGCCCCACAGAGAAACATTACCTGTGACCTCATCACCTAAGGTTTGGTACCTGCAGGAACTTCGCCAGTCTTGTGTCTGCTTTTATCCTGCCTTCCTCTTTTTTCCTTTTCCTTGCTTTTCTCTCTCTTCTTTTCTTCCTCTCCCTCCCTCCTTCGCTTCCTTCCTACCCCTCTACTGCTGTTTCGGTTTTTTTTCAAATCAATTTCACACACATGCATAGTTTAGAGTCAACTAGTTTTACAAGTTTTGTTATAAAAAACAGCAATCCTAGACCCTTATTCTCTCATTTCTCTTTCCCGGGTCGGGGTCTACTTCAGCAATTTTCAAAAAGGTTGTTTTTTTTGTTTTTTGTTTTTTTTTTAGGAGAGAGAGAACACATGAGCAGAGGAGAGGGACAGAGGGAGAGATGGAGAGAATTGCAAGGAGGCTCCATGGTCAGCCGGATGTGGGGCTCAATCTCACAACCCTGGGATCATGACATGAGCTGAAATCAAGCATTGGGCATTCAACTGACTGAGCCACCCAGGTGCCCCTACTTCAACTATTTAAACTCCTGATTTTGCTGCTTACCTGTCTCTACATACCATGCATTCAGGGCTAGTTCTTGGTTTCTCAGTGTGGCCATCACTTATTCACGGCCACCAGTCAAGATGAAAGTTTATTTCTTTTCTCCCCTTGCCGTGCAAGCGCACGCTCCCTCATTCACACATCCCACCCCCATCCTCAAAATACAATTATTGTGTCATTTTGCTTAGATATCATTTTTCTAAATCAAATTTTAACTGTGAACACGGGTTAGACATGAGCTATGCAGAACATTATGAATATCTTCCCTTTACCCAGTGACTTGTTGTTTTAATAGATCTCTTTCTGTCTCTGTCTCTGTCTCCCTTTCTCAGTGTTTGCTTAGTTTTCGGGGTACCTGTCACCAGTTGTACCCCAAACTCTGCCGATCATCTATCTCTTGTGCCAAGATGTTCATTTACGTGGGACATCCTGTCGTTTGTCATCAGCATGAAGTCCCTCCGGGAGCCTCGACTACTCTGGGCCAGGCTGGCTGCCTCTCCAGACACACGATTGTCACTCTATTGTTTTCCTTCTTTGTCCTCTTTGTCCTGGGGAGTCCTTCCTCCCTCTCCTTCTGATTCCTGAATCCCATTTCTCCCTTGTCCGCAGTTTACTGCTCCGGGTAGGAGAGCACCGCATCCAGGAGCTCTCCCAAGAAAGCATGTGTGGCCAGTGTTTGAGACCCTGTGGGGCTGAAAATGGCACAGCCCTGGATGCTGGTGGCTGCAGTAGGACATTCTGGGTTGGAAATCATTTTCCTCCAGATTTTTGAAGACTTGACTCTTGGCTCCCAAAACTGTAGAGAGGACTTAAGCCATTCATATTCCGCCCCCTTGTAGGAGATTATTTTTTCCTTTCTCTGAAGAGGAGAGAGTCCTTTCTCTGTCTCAGAGAATAGACAACTAATACACCTTGGGGTGGGCCGGGTTCCACTTACCATGCTGGGCTTGCTTTCTTTCTTTCTTTTCTTTTCTTTCTTCCTCTTTCTTTCTTTCTTTCTTTCACTCATGTTCTTTAGTTCTGCAGAATTTTCTTTAGTTCGGTGGCAATTTTCTCCTCTCCTCTCTTTCTGAAACGCCTACTATAAGAAGGTCTTGTGGGTTAGGCTTCAAATTGTCTTATTTCTATCTTTTCTGCCCCTGTGGTGTATTAAGTTCCTCCACTTAGTTTTGTAACTTCTGCCCTCATGTCCTCATGTTTTTATTTCCAAAAGTTCTTTTTCTTGTTGTTGTTGTTGTTCTTTAAATGTTCTCTTTGACAGCAGCCTCACCTTGTTTCCTGAATGTGACGGGATCTCTTCTCTCCTGAGGGCGATAGGTCCTTGGTGTTTCCTTGCCAGCTTGCCTCTTTCCATCTTGTTTGTTTTGGTGGCTTATCCATTAGAGGCAGTTGCCAGGTGTCTGGAACTCTTGATTGTCTGTGCGTATTTAAGATGGAAGTGGGGCACCTGGGTGGCTTAGTCCGTTAAGCGGCCGACTTTGGCTCAGGTCCTGATCTCGCGGTTTATGAGTTCAAATCCCGTGTCGGGCTCTGTGCTCACAGCTCACAGCCTGGAGCCTGCTTTGGATTCTGTGTCTCCCTCTCTCTCTGCCCCTCCCCCTCCCACTCTCTCTCTCTCTCTCTCTCAAACATAATAAATATTTTAAAAAGATGGAAGCTTGCACAGCTGAGCAGAGGCTTAGCACTCCCAGGTGTGGTTCGTGGGCTGTGAGTTTCTCCATAGGGTGAGCCGTTATGCCATTTGGCACATATCTGGGTCTTTCTTCTTCGGATTCCATAAAGACGATTCTTCTGATTTCTTTCCTAGAAGTAAAAGCCTGGCTCTCAAGGTCATTCAGCTGAGTAAGAGGTGGGGCCAGGATTTGAACCCTGATAGACTGCACGCAGGAGGGGTCAATGCTGCACTGACTACCGCGCCTTACTAACGGACACAGACAACATCAGCTACTTTCAAGTTAATGTCCGTAGCGCCATAAATGGATACTCACATATCCCACACCTTTACTACAGTCTTGCCACCACTCTGTGTTCTTATTTAGCCAAACCAAACTTAAAAAAAAAATTCTTTCTTCTTTTTGTAAAGTTTTATTTATTTATTCTTAGAGAGAGAACATGAGCAGGGGAGGGCAAAGAAAGGGAGAAAGAGAGAATCCCGAGCAGGCTCTGCACTGTCCATGCACAGCCTGATTCGGGGCTTGAACTCACAAATCATGAGATCATGACCTGAGTCAAAACCAAGAGACGCTTAGCTGACTGAGCTGCCCAGGCATGCCTAAATGAACCAAACTTTGATAAGCATTCCTAAAGCTATTAGAAGAACATAGCATGTGTGAGGGAAACAGGCCAATTTCATAGATTGCTTTCAAGACTTCAGAGGGGTTAGTTAAGCTGCCCAGGGTCACACAGCATTAGCAGCAGGACTGGGGGTTTGATTCCTATGCTCGTAACCATGGCCTTATCCCTTAATGAAGCACTTTGTACTGGCTCACCTCCTTTCCTGCAGTTCTCATCTGCTGCAAATGCCCTTTTATTTTCCCTCCTGGGGTGTGTGTGACTTACCTTTCAACTCAGAGAGCTCCATGTGGTGCCTGGCACACAGTAGGCTCTTAGTGGATACTTCCTGAAATGGAAACAGAGGCTGAGAGGGGCCAGTGACCTCTTCCAGTTGGTCCTACCACCGGGACCAGGTTGCCTGACTTCTGGAGGCCAGATCAAAACGCTTACACCTTGGATAAGACTCAGCAGGGGTCAATGATTTGGCCAACAAAGGCCCTGTGTGTGCAGAGAGCACCTGCTTGGGCGGGTTTCTGGCAAGGAGGGGGCCAGGGACGCTGCGGCCGGCCCCTTGGAAGAGGTGGGCCTGGCCGGAGCCTGGAAGGATTACAACACTGCGTGGGGAGTGGCCCTGTTTCGTTCTTCTGCGTTTTCACATTGGCCCTGTGCTATGGTTGCCAGATAAAATACAGGATGCCCAGTGACATCCACGTTTCCAATAAGTGACAAATCATTTCCAGAATAGTATATCCCAACTATTGCATGGGATATACGTATACTACCAAAAATGCTCACTATTTACCTGCTACTGAAATCGAACTGTGTGTCTGATATTTTTATTTGCCAAACCTGGCACCTCACCGGGGACTGGCTGCCCTGGCTGGCGGGTGGGGTGCCTGAGGCCTCATGCTAACTTACCTGGCTGTGTAGCCTCAGGCAGGTTCCTGCCCTGAGTCCCCAGTGCACGTGAGGAGGCTGTCCACGTGCTTCAGGCCTAGGAGGTGAGGTGGACCCCAAACAGGACCCAGGGTGTGACCCCTGCTGCTCACAGTCACCTCAGGCCAGGGACACAGCCTTAACAGAGACTCATCTCCAAGTGCGGTCTGACTCCAGTCATTTCTCAGGCCCCACCCCCGCCAGCGCTCTGGGCCCAGCCTCACCGCCAGTGGCCCCCTGCTCCCTGAAGCCCTGAAGGGGGGCCCAGGCCCTCCAGCCACGGAAGTCAGGTGCCTTGCTCCTCTGAGTAAGGGGTTCCTACCTCATGTGGTGAATCCAAGTCCTTCCAAGCCCTTTGCCATCCCTTCCCTCAGCCCTGTCCCCTCCCCACCAGGTTCCTTGTAGTTCTTCAGACACATCAATCACTCCAGTCTCTCCCGTTTCACACACCTACCCTGCTCCTCTCTTTTACCCCACAGCACGCATCTCTCCTCACAGTGCCTTTGTATTTATTTGCTGCCCTGCTCTCTGTCTACCCCTTAGATCGAACGCACAAGGGTTTTCCTTCCTATCTGTGCATCCGTCTATCATTGATCCATGCATATTTGTGCCCTCACACTCAGGACACATAGGACAACTCATTCATTGTAGGTCATGCAGGAAGGCGTGAGGAAGCCAAAGATCAGAGAGGCCTGCCAGTCTGTTAGAGCGAGCAAACGCTGGAGCTGGGGTGCACTTGGTCGGGTGGACCCCCCAGAGCACATGCTGATGGGTTTAAACTGCCCTTGAGGACGGACTCCCTAGTCGGACGCCGGAGAAGATAGCCTCCGTCCTGGACCTCAGTCCGCACACTAGGCTCTTCAGCTCTTCCCAGCTGATGGCCGACACCCCATCCCAGCAAGAGAAGGCAGAGGGGGGCCGGGCGCTCTGTCCTTGTGGCCTGTCCAGCTGTAGCAGTGGGGGAGCCTGGTGGCTCTGGAAGGGCAGAGCCCCCCAGGGCTATTGCCCCAGTCAAGGCAAGTCAGGATCTTCCCTGTCCAGAGCAGACTGTCTGGGTCAAGGCCATGCAGGCAGCTGTGGGTCCAGGTGAGCTGGCCACCCATACAGTGGCCTGAAGACTCTTGGCCTGGTGGTAGTAGAAGTGTTGGATGAGCATCCCCGCACCAGGTCAGGGCTTGGCTCAGACAAAGGGCATTTAAAAAATCTGGAAACAGGGGTGTCTGGGTAGCTCAGTCAGTTAAGCCTCCGACTTTGGCTCGGGTCATAATCTCATGATTCGTGGGTTGAAGCCTTGCTTTGGGCTCTGTGCTGAGAGCTCAGAGCCTGGAGCCTGCTTCGGATTCTGTGTCTCCCCCTCTCTTCTGTCCCTCCCCTGCTCGCACCATCTCTCTCTCAAAAATAAATAAAACATTTAAAAAATTAAACAAAATATATCTGGAAATAGCCCCCATCCAATGAAAGACCTCACCAGCCATGTCTGGGGAATTAGTGAAGGGAAATCCAGGCTGATCTGGGGAGTGATCCGTGTTACAACTTGCGTCACTCAATAAACAGGAGTGGTGAAAGGTAGAGCATATTTGGCAAACAAAAGAACATATTTTAAGACTTTAGATGGATATTTTAATTTACATAACTGTTCCAGGTGTTAAACATTGAATATCACACCTGCTGCGACATTACCTGTTCATGTGGGAGGGGTGTGGGAGGGGTGGCTCCTGCCCAATGAGCGTGGCTAGCCCAGGGTCCCTGCTTTGGCACCTCCCTGAGGCCCCCCCATGCGGCTCAGGAGGGCTCTTGGCATCTGGGGTGGGACCATGGACACCAGTTCCCAGCACTGGGATCTGGAAGAGAAGAGCCAGCAGTGCCCAGACACTCTTGATCCCAATCCTTCTGGGTACAAATGATCAAACCCAGGGCTCGTTGCTTGGCCCACCTCTGTGTCCTCTGTGCGGGAAGGAGCAGGGGGCCCCATCTGAGCTTCCAGGCTGGTGAACGGCCCCCTCCCTGGACTGCTTTCTTGGTGGCCTCCAAAGGTGGGCAGCCCAGCCCAACCCCCACCTCCAACTTTCAGCCTGGTAAGAGGCAGCTCTGAATTCACACGATCTTGGGGTGGAGTCCCAGGGCTCATGGGCTTAGGAAAGTGACACAGCCGCTAGGAGCCTCAGTTTCCTCATCCACAAATGAGAAGAGTCACAGAATCACGGTACCAACTCCTCTGGTGGTTTTGGGCATCAGAACCAATCCCCTCCCCCCTCCCCCCGCACACAGCGGGAACTCCATCATGGAAAATGGTTGTGTCACACGTCTGCTGCCACCTCCCCCCCCCTTGTGAGACCCCTTCTGGAGACTTCTTCCTTCTTTGTGATACCGCCTCAAGGGCTGGTGTGGCCACACAGCCCCACCCTGTCTGCCTGTCATCCCTCCAGTCCCCTCCCTGCATAGGCTCCCCCTCCCTCCCTCTGCAACAGCCACACAGGCCTCCTCCTCGCTGGTTCTCAAACCCACCAGACATGTCTTCCTCAGAGCCATTGCACTTGCTGTTGTTGCCTGAGCTCCCAGATTGCCCCCTCCCCACCCCTCTGCTCATGTGTCCTCCTCACAGGGACTTTCTCCCTGCTTTAAGATGCCCCCTTATCATGTCCTCCTGGAATGTGTGCTCGGGCACAGCACCAGCCTGTCTTCCCTCACACTGGCTCCCAGGGTGTGGAAGAGCAGGGTGAACGCCAGAGAGACGCTCACCCAGGGCAGGAAGGCTGCGTCCAACAGGGCAGTCCCAGGGCCCTGGTGTGGCCATGCCGTCCTGCAGCCCAGGGCTAGGCCTGGCAAGGAAGCTGGTGCTCTGGCTGAGGTCTTTGGAAGGAACAGAGAGGCACTAAGTTCCCGTGGGAGGTGGTGGAGGAGGCTGTGGGTCTGGAAACATCAAATGCGACAGGCCAACGATGGGCATGCCGAATGTCACCATGGCCCCAGAGTGAAGCTGAAAGCCAGAGGGCATTCACGGTCCCTGCCTGCGTCTCCTCCACTCATGTGGGACACAGCACTGGCACACAGTGGCCCCACAGCGGCCTCTGGCCTGGTCCCTGGTGGAGGGACCCAGGAGGCTGATGGCCTGTGGGGCCCCCGTGCAATGTGGGGGGAGAGGCCTACAGTGGAGCTGGCAAGGCTTGGCAGAACATGGGGCCGGGGCTCCCTTCCACATGCAGCCCTGTGAAGCCCTGCTGACCGTCCAGGGGCATCCGGCCTTTGGTACCACCAGTTTGAGGCACAGCAAGGTGCAGGACCAAAGGCCCAGGCACCACTGGCCAAGGGCACTGCCTTCTCTGGTCACAGGACCCCAGACTCCGTGGTCCAACATTCCCATAAAGCCCAGATGCCTTTCTCCAGCCCACCCTCTCACCGCTCAAGGACTAAATAAAATGGGAGGGAACAGATTACAAGATCATGGAGGCACGAGAGCCACTCAGAAAACGTGGGCCTGAGGGGAGGCAGGAGCTCACTGTGGTTCAGAGCACACAGGCCTTGGGAGAAGGGGGCCCAAGGTGGCACCTGTGCTCGTGCTCCAGGAGGGGGACCCTTTCTTGGGGCCTGAGGGTGGGGAGAGCCTGCAGGAGGAGTCTCCTCATGTAACCTCTGTTGGGAGGGGGCAGGGAGGCCCTGCACCCCAGGCTGGAGGGGTGAGAAGGGCTTCCTCACCGCCTCACCGCCCTTGGGCAGGACTCGGGGCCAGATGCTTTCCCCCCACAGGAGCCTCCAGTGCTCACGGCTTCCTGTGCAGCAGGCACAACTGGCTACTGCAGATGGGCAGACTGAGGCTCAGAGAAAGAAGGGACCCAGGGTCACAAGTGGCAAGGCTGCGACAGGACCTGGGTCCACCCAAAGCCCAGGTCCATCCAGAATCCTCTGGGGCCTCCTTCTAGACAACGAGACCACGCCCCTCACTCCATGAGGCATGAAAGGGAGGCCTAGGGGCCCACATCATCTGTTCCAGGTCCCCCCAAAGGAGAACCTCACTACCCTGGCCACTGCAGCTTGCTGGGGCTGTGATGTCACTGAGAGATGCACTACTTCCCACTCCTTGCTGCCCCCTGGGCCCAGAATGGTTCTTTGTGGGCAGGTAAGGCAAACACGGCTGTCAGGCCCATCTTGCAGGTGAGGAGACTTCCACCCAGAGATGGAAGGCCACCCATCCAGGGTCACACAGCAGGTCAGCTGCCTCCCAGCTTGGCTGTGGTTCTATACAAGGTCTTTGGATGGACTTGAGTCCTTTATCCTGATGCTGCTCTGGGAATGGCTGCTTAAACTCATGCTCTCCCTTTTTCTAAATGGGAAGAGCTATGTTCTAGGGTGCAGCTGGGGCCTTAGCCCAGCTCTTAGAAGCGCCCCATGAGCAAGGGCCACCTCTCCTGGAGAGCCAGCCGGGGCCAGGGTGGGTGCCTACCAACTCCTGACCCCAGTCCCCTCCTGGACCGACTGAGGCAGCCCTGAGAGCTGGGGCTCCAGTCGGGGCTTGCTGCTAGCCTCCCCAGGGAGGGGACAGGAGCGCCTTGGCCCTCCGGGGACCTTGCCATTGTTTTCTTCCGCCCCAATCTGTTTTGAATAAACCACGTTTTCATCATCTTGAGCAGTAATCCCCGGCATCAGAGGAATATTGTGAAATGTCAGCCCTTTCTGGAGGAATCTCAGCAACATGTTTTTTAATGTTCAGCATCACATATGGGGACAATAAATACCGAAAATATGTGGAACAGAACAGGATGGGAGGGAGCGTGCTTGGCGCTCAGCTCTGCTTCCCGCTGCCCTGGAGCCTGATTTTTGCATCACAATAAATTAGCCTCGGGTGGGAGACCCCAGGGAGGGGGGGCGGGAGGGGGTCTCTGTGAGGATCCCCCTGACCAGAGGAATGAGGTCTCTAATTCCCAGGCTCTGGTATCCCCAGACTTTAGACACCAGCTGCTCCAGGGTGCTGCAAACGGGTCCCTGACTTGGGCAGTACCTTACGGGTCTCATCTGGGTATGCTCTGGCCACACCTGCTAAACCAAAGTCATCCCCCTCTTCTTGCAGCAGAGGACACTGACGACCAAGGAAGGGGACCTGGCTTGCCACAGGTTAACCAGTTGGCGAGTCAGAGCTGGAGTTCACCTCTGGCTTTAAGGACTTGGCATCCAGTGCTCTTTCCACTGAGGATCGTAGACTTTCAGCCGTCAGAGCTGAGAGGGTCCCAGAGATCAGTTCGCCTTGTCCATCCTTCTCATCCCAGAGATAAGGAAACAAAGCCCTGGATGCGTGTGTGGACTTCCAGCCGGGCATCTAGCACATTCCTCTTCTTTTCCTCTTGATTCAGAGGGTCTGTGTTTGAGTCAAGTTGAGCCTCTTATGGGATGTGTGACTTTAGACAAGGCGTTGAGTCTCTCTGAACCTCAGTGTCCTTCTCTGTAAAATGGGGATATGATCCTTACCTCCCTGAGTTGCTGGGAGAATGAAGGAATTACCCACAAGAGACTCCCAGCTCAGCTCTACAAAGTCCTGGCCCTCTTCCTCTCCTGCCCCACTTTCCTACCTGTAACACAGAGGTCATAATGTGTGCCCTGCTGGCCCTATCTGGAAGTAGATAATGAACAGGAATGTGGCTCAGGAATGATAAAGAGCTGGTCCCTCATAATTGAGCATCAGTATTATTATTGACTCACTGAGCTGTCCAGGCCCCAGGCAGTCAGTGTCTGTCTGCTGCACCTGCCGACTGTAGGCACAACCCCTACCCCCCCAACCCCCGGAGAGTCTGGCATGGGGAGCATGTGCTCAGCTTTCTGCCTTGTTGTCAGGAGGTCATTCTGGGAGCATGTGCTCTTCCTTTTAAAGATGGGGAAGCTTGGGTTCAAGGCACGGAAGACAATTACCTGTGACTACCCTCTGTGACCAAAGCCCCAGACCCCCAGACGCCAGGCCTCCCTTCCCATGGGTTGAACCCGCCATTCTCTGCTGGCTCACCCAGCTGGGCCAACTCCTTGCCCACCCGCTTTCCTCCAACATCGGCAGCATGTCGGTTGGTGTCTCCCTATGGTCTCTCCAAGAATGCACATCTAGCTGACCCAAGGTGTGGGCTCCAGACAGAAATGGACCTTCTGGACTGGGCCCTTTGCAGCACCTGTGACCTTGGGTCAGAGATTTCACCTCTCCTGGTCCTCATCTCCTTTCCTGCAGGGTGAGGCTAACCTCCTTCCCAGGGTCACTGGGGATCAGATGGATTTCATGGAGTCCTTGCCTGCCAGTAGGTCCCCAGCAAATGAATCACAATGGAGTCCCTAGGCCGTTCCTTTTGCTCGGCGCCTGCCACACAAGGGCGAGGCCTTTTTTGACCTTGTCTCCATTCCCCAGGGTGACCCTGCTGGCGTGATTTTGGCTCTTGTCTCCCAGCAGCCCCCTCTGCCCAGCCCCCTCTGGCAGCAGCTGGCTCACCAAGGCCATGCATAAGTGAGTCATCTGTTTTGGTCTGGGTCTTGGCGGGAGCGCTGCCACTGTGGGCCTTGGGTCAAGTGACCTGATTCCTCTCTGACAAAGAACAGGAACACTTACTGCTCACGTACCCAGTCCCCCCAGCCTCCTATCGCCCACCCACCACTTACTCACCCCTCCTTCCCCACGTCTCTGTGTTCTGTCCTGCAGGTCTGCAATTACTCACACTCCCCTTCCGCCCAGCAAATAGATATAGTAGGTGCCCAGGAAAATATGTTGACTGATGAACTCATCCATTGATTCCTTTTCTCCCTCCCCCAGCCCTTTATTCAGCCAACATTCATCGAATGTAGCTCTGGACCCCTCAGTGGATTTTCAGGACTGAATGTGGGCAGGGGAGACCCGTGAAGGAGGCGAGCAAGGAGAGAAGAGGGGGTCCTAGTGAAAGAGGAGGGAGGGTTTGTTGAAGGTGTTGGTCTGCGATGGAAGACAGTTGGAGTGGGGGAAGGGTGCCTCTTGGAGAAAGTTCAGCTCAGCAGTGGGGGCAGGAAGAGCCCAGGGGATATGAGAACCTGGGAAAGGCAGGACAAGAGTCTCTGGGCCTCTGGTGGGTGGGGTAGGTGGGGCCTCAGACAGGGGGAGCTGAAAGGGTGAGAGAGGGGCTGGAGGACACCCAGGCAGAGGCGACTTGGAGCTGGGTGCCCACGAAGGGCTGGTCTAAGCAAGGATAGAAAGCCAACAGACTGCATGGGGACAGAGCGGTGGTGGTAAGGGAGCCCAGTTGAATTCAAAGCTTGCTCAGTGGTAGAGGGGGAGCCACCTGGTGGCAGCATACCCAAATTACCGACTAAGCCTTCAGATGACACAGTATCTCAACACCAAACCTAGGCGGTACTGAGAAGCCAGACTCCCTCTAAAAGAGGGATCCATAATGTTCCTCCCTGCTCTTGTCTGCATGAGCCCTGGGGTGCCAGGGTACCAGATATCCATGGGGCTCTCGTTCAGCCCTAATGAGCCTGTCTAGCCCCTCATATCTTCCTTACCCTGCTGAAATTATCATCATTCAAGTTCCCATTTACGAAGCTTCTGGAAACTGGACCAAGGAGTCCCTGACTTAGGAGGGACATGGGGTGACCTGGCTACCTCTGCCCCATTGGGTAGATCCCAAGTGAGGGGCTGCCCCTCAACCCATACCCAAGGGCATCAGGGAGGCAGGCCACCCCAGAGTGGGGCAGGACCTCCTCAGCCGGGGCAGGAAACTTGGGGAGTCAGAAATGCGTGAACCCACAGGTTGCTGTCCACACCCCTAGAGATAGTGTGCCCGGTCACTCCCTGCCCATTGGCACAGCCCTGGTCAGCACGGGCCCTGGGGACACGGCATGAACCTACCCAAGCCAGAGAAGTGGAGCTTGGCGGTCTATGCCATGAAAATATCCCTGGCTCCCCTCTGTGCAGCTCAGCCACCCCTAGGGTCCACCGTGGCTCTGTTCTGCCAGCCTCTCTTCCGGACTTCACTGTCCATCCCAGCTCCGCGATAATGTGATAATGATATTGATAATGATAATGTCAACAGTGATTTCCCACACTCCAGGCCCTACTCTAAACCCCCTGTGTATGCAGATGCATTCAAGCCCACGAGGTAGGTGCTTTTGTAGGTCCCATTTCACAGATGAAGACACAGAGGTGCAGAGAAGCCACGCGCCTGAGGCTACACAGCGCTCGTGCCAGAGTTCCAGGTGTGGCCCTCTTCAGCATGCTGCGGCTGGGGGCCAGGAGTGGGAGCCAGGGTTCTCATCCCTGTAACTGCATCTTCAAACAGTGTCTTTGTTTCACAGTTTGTCAAAGGTAGAATGTGGCAGGAGGGTAGCCGGGAGGATGACAGCAAGGTGTCCGTGGGCAGAGCAGGGGGCGGATCTGAGCCCTCCTTGGCCCAGGGGCTGTGTGCCAGGCGGCCTTGCCCCTCAGAAGCTCATCAGGGCTGCAGGCCCAGGTGGCGCCACTGGGGGCTGCGTGGGGGTGGCTTTTCTGTGCCCCAATGCCTTGATAACCACCAGGCTCTGCTGCTCCTTTCAGGGCTTTGCTCCACCAGGCAGCTCCACAGGCCTGTCGCCAGCTGGATGTTTGTCCTTTAAACTCAGTCCCTCATACTCAGCAGACTTCCCACCTGCCTCGCCCACACCTGTGTCGGAAGGCTCCTGCCCATCATGCTGTTTGCATCAGCAGCCTGGCCATTGCCCAGCCCCTGAGCCTTGGCCATCTACTCCTACCTCAGAGCCCCTCCCGGCTCCCCCACCCCCCAGCCCTAGAGCCTCTCCTCTGCCATTCTTCACGGGCCCCAAAGGCCTGCAGCGTTTTGTCCCGGCCCCTTGCCATACAAAGCCCCCTCATCATTTCTCCTGTTTTTTTCCCAGGGACTCAGCCCTGCATACCTGCTCCTCGTGTCCATGCTACAGCCCCTGCTGTTCCCACCACCCAGAAAGTTCTCCTTCTCTGGCCTCCACTTTGTATTACCAACATGCTGCCCTTCCCTGGAGACCCATTCCAAGTGCCACCTCCTCCAGGAAGACTTCCCTGACTTCTCTCCTCCACAGGGGTCTTGAACCCTTCTGGGCAGAATGCAGCCAGGTGGCAGGCATGAGAGGAATAATTGTTTCTACTCCCAAGTCTGCTTCCTCCAGGCTGGGAAATCTTGGGTACATTTGTCAAACTCTTGGGTTTTTCAGCTACAAAATGGGAATGACAGAATAGACCTGATACAGTGTGTGTAAAACCTTTAGTATACAGTTGGCACTCATAGTGCCTTCTATTATTATTTTTCATCTCTGCATCTTTTTTTTAATTCCCTCTTTTGTTTTTATTTTTATTTAAAAGATTTTTATTTTAGAAGGAGAATGCAAGCAGGGGAGAGGGGCAGAGAGTGAGAGAGAGAAAAGAGAGAATCCCAAGCAGGCTCCACATTCAGTGCGGAGCCTGGTGAGGGGTTCAATCCCACGACCCTGGGATCATGACCTGAGCGGAAATCAAGAGTTATACACTCAACCGACAGAGCCACCCAGGCGCCCCCCCCCCATCTCTGTATCTTTCCAAAGCCCTGCACATAATAAGGGCCAAATAAGAATGAAATTAGGGGCAGAATGGGTGTCTCAAGCCAACTCTCTGCTACACGATGACGCCATGAGATCCGGTTTGTGAGCTGCGAGTGTCTCTTCAATTTCCCCTTCCTCCCAGGGGCTCATGTGCTGAGTGGTGGCACTCAGTGGCGGAGTGGGCGGCAGGGGCACCTTGGGGCTCTCAGCACTAACAGGCCCCCAGCGACACATCTGTGGCTCCAGGGGCTCGTGGAGAAGGGGCAGAGCAGGGGGATGGCCCTCTCCGCCGCCCTGCCATCCCAGGGGGTGAGAACGCAGCAGGCGGTGGAACCCAATCGGTCTGTCCAAACAGGGGACGTCCAAACAGCCCAGTGCTTTGCGTCCAGCTCAAGAAAGCAAGAGCAGGGTTCTGGAGCTGGGTGGGGTGGTCATGCAGCGAGAAGGTGGCTCCAGAAAGATCAACCCTGTGCCCCTCACCTCTCAGGGCCTCCACCCAGCAGTCACTGGGCGCAGCCCGTGTGAGTCTCGCACTGGCTGGGTCCCACTGCTGTGGGAGGAAATTCCAAGTGTGGCTGGGGTCCCCTCTGTACCCTACTCTCCTGCCCAAAGCCGCTGGGGGCCTGGACCTTGAAACATGTACAGCCCCACCTGCTAGCTCTGGGCTCTGTGGCTCTGTTCTCTGAACCATGGGCCAAAGGTAGGACTCACTGAGCACACTTGCTTCTTTCTCCCGGCACTGCTTGGAGAACAGAGGCAGAGAACTTGGCGTGGAGTGAGACCAAGAAAAAGCAACGACAAGGACCCAGGAAGGGAACTAAGACTTACTGAGGGTCCCCTCTGACATCACTGTATTTATTAAAGAGATAAACTGAAGCCGGCAGAGGCACAGAGCAACTCAGCCACAGGCCACGTTTTAGGGCCAGCTCAGTGATCTTCCCTTTGTGTTGTCACATCTTACTGAGTTGGGGGGGAGGGGGAGGTCAGTTATGAGCCGCCTTCCAGGGTGACAGGGTGTGCACCCCATTGGCTTGTTTGCCGTGCTTGCTGAGCACTGGATGCTTTTACCACTGCCTATGTTCTTCCCCAAGACTTGTATTCAATTCCTCCCCTGCCTTCCTTCCTCCCTCCTCTCCTTCCACACATCCCCCATGAGCGTCTCCCCTGTGTTGGGCAGTGTGGCAGGTGCTGGCCAGGAGAAGGGGTACTGGCTGGGCTCCTGCCTGCGGGGGGTGGCAGTGGGAGTGGAAGGCGGCCCACTCGTGCATATGGGTGACACACATTTCCTGCAACAGGAGGAAGGGGGAGCCAGACTGGGAAGGGAGGGCAGGCTTCCTGAAGGAGGGGATGCCTGGGGTCAGAAACGGCCTTCAGAGTTCAGTAGGAAAGAAGGGCTGGACCCCGGCGTGGGTTGATGGGGGGAAGCATAGCTGGGCAGATGGCGATTGGACGGGAACAGGCCTGGCCATGCTCACAGTCCCACAGGGGACGAGGGGGTGATGGTCGTCAAGGGTGCAGAGGAAGGGCAGTCTCCTCCTGGGTTTACCTCCCCTACTTCTCCCATATGCCTCTCCTTCTGGGGCTCTGTCACAGCCGACAGTCTGGAAGTCATTCTGGCCCTCTCTCTTTCCAGAATAATCCCGGCATCCAATCACTTACCAAGGAAAAGGGAACTTCCTTCCGGGACATGCCTTATGCCCTGCTGTCTCCACTCACTGGTCCTATATCTTAGGCCAGGCTGCCCTCATCTGGCCTAGGATACTGTAGCCACCTCCCAGACGGCCCCTTGTCTTCAATCTCATCCCCTTAAACTTGTCATCCACACCTCCGGCAGAGAGAACCGCCCATCAAGTAAATCAGACTATCCCAGTCCGTCCACCAAAGCCTCCAAGTGGCTCAGTGTTACTTACAAACTACTCCCTGATCAGGTCTGTGTTGGCCTTTCCAGAGACATGGGAGATTTAGGATCGAGAGCCCAGAGTGGGGTCCACAGGATTTACAGGGCTCCACATCTGAGGAGGCATGAAGAATCCTCACATTTTGGACCTGGCGGCAAAGCGGGTCTCTGACTTTGGAAAGAGGCCGTGGCTCCATTATCAAAGCTTTAAACTTACACGATTTGTGAAAGCAGGGCATCTCTCGGCTACAAGGTGCTCCAGTGTTCTGCTCCGGGCACCTAGGCTGCCTCCTAAGTCACTTATGCAAGGCCCTGCTCTACCTGGGTGAAGGGGGCAACACTCAGCAAATGAATCTGGGCCTGTCTGTGGCTCTACTGTCAAGGGGGACCACTGGCTGGCTTCAGTGACGTCCTTCGAGTGAAATGCTGACTGCAGCCGTCTGGGCTGCTCAGGGAAGACTGAAAGCCTCCAGCTCAGATGTGCAAGGCATTACATCCACAATAAAGCCCTGAGGCCTCGTCCTCACAAAGGACAGCAGCTACCCATACTCACGGCTGCGCCCGGGTCTCATGTGTCATGCCTATGCGTCGGCCCTGCTGGGGCCCCAGAGGGCAGAGGGCGGCCAGCTGCACCGAGTCCCTGAGGCCAGCTCCCCTCCTGGCTGCCCAGTGTCTGTTGGGCATTAACTGGTCCCAGGGTGTGGTGAGGGGCAGGAAGGGGAGCTCTTCTCTTTAGAGTTCTCACTAATGGAGCAGACATTAGTTTTTCACTAACACAGCCAGGCAGTAAATGATCAGAGAAGGGAGGGCAAGACGGAGAGAAGGGCAAAATATTTCCTGCTGCCCCGCTTGTATTCGGGGTGACCCTACAACTTATAATCTAAAGTGGATACTTTGGAGCATAAAGGGCACTGTTCACAATGATGCCAGAGCCACAGGTGAAACTGGGGACTGTCCTGGCAAACTGGGGTATACGGACTCTCTCTTGTTGACATGTGGAATCTCACTGATTCCTAAAAACGCTCTATAATTGGATTTGATGACCTGCTTGTGACCGGTCAACGGCTCTCAGGTGTAAGTGTTCAAAGTCACAAGCTAGAGCGGCATCCAACTTCAGGTTGGACTGATTGCAGATTTGCCCCTCTTCCTTCCACTCAGCCTAAAGTGGAAGAGGCTGCAGGGTGGGGGGCAGGGGGTGGGGAGGCGGTGGGCTGGGGGCTCAGGAAGGTTCCTCTAGGGAGCTTGCATGCAGAGGGGCTTGGGGACCAGCTCCAGGTCCGGCTTCCTAGAGCCACAGAAAATCCTGAGGCTCTGATCTTCCCACGCCCGCGGGATCTGGCTGTGCCCTGAGCACACAAGAGGTATCTGGGTTCGCACCTCCATAAATCTGCACACGAGGTCACCACACAGGAGAGTTAGGCGCATGCAAACCGCACTGGCACTACCCACTTGAAACATAGGCATATGGGGACCCACGACTTCACAGACGTGAGGAGCCTGGAGCAAGAATGTGCACACGTCAATGTGCACGCGTGCGTGCACACCACGTGTGTCCCATACACAGACGCGGTCACCCTTCCCCTTGCCTCATGTACAGTGTGTGCACACAGGCTTTTGGCTGAGACTTTCAACAGTAACCATGTGCCTCACCCCCAGGACGCCCCCAGCCTCTCCCCTGGGAACCCCTGCCCCCCTCACTAAGGGTGGCAGCCTTGGGCCCCAGCCTTTATGCAAATGCCAAACCACAACTCGCTCCATCTTTTCTCTCCTCTCTAATTGACTGTTTTCCCTCCTTGCCGGGGCTGCGGGAGCCCCGGGTCGGCATTCACAAGGGATCTCCCCCCACTGCCCAACCCCTCCAACCCAGGCTCCCGGCGCTTTTAATCTAGTTACTTTTCCATCAACACACTGAGAGAAAGACACAAAGGGGCATAATCGTATCTGTGGCTGTTGATGTTCAATTAACCACATAACCTTTAGGCTCGCTCTCTCTTTCTGTCTCCTCCTCCCCCTCCCTGCACCCCACCCTCTATTTCAAGACAGCTGACCCTTGGTACCTGACTCAGGCTCCTGGGCACTCAAACACCCCACATCAAAAACTTGGGCCCCTGGAATCTGGGGGAGATGCCCCCACTCTTAGGGGAGATCAGCCACCAATCCCAAACGCCAAGTCCACTCCCCATCTGGCCCCTACCTGCCCTTGGCCCTTGGGACTCTGCGGTCACCCATCCACCCTGTGGCCCACTCCCAGGCCTGGAGCGAGGGGTGCCTCTGGGGGCGAGCACCCTGCAAATCTCCGCTCTCTGGCCCTTGTCTGGGGCCAGCTGCTGTCATTTGCCGGGCGTTCCGCTTTCTCCACTGTACCATGCTAATTTTTCGAGGGACAATTTTTCGACAATGAGTCCTCCAGCCCGAACAGAAACCCTTTATGGGGCCGGCCCCAGGGAGGCCGCGGCGCTGCCAAGGCAAACAAAGGCTCATTGCTGCTGCGGGACAGGCCTGCGCCTTTCAGGCGGGTTCGCCGAGCGCGCCGCCTCCAGCCCGCGCCGAGATAGCACCTGGTCCGCCGCCTCCTGGCGCCTGATCAAGATATCAATCACCGCGCGGGAGCAGGGGGGCGCGCTGCGCGGAAGGCTCCAGAATCCGGCATGTGCAGGTAGCCGGGCGGCCAGGCGGCCAGGGCTGCTTGGCAGGGAGTGCGGGGGTCTGGGGGGAAAAAAATCAAGCCCCCAAGCTGAAGCACTTAATTAGGCTGATATCATCCCGCACAAATGTTCCTGCGAGAGGAAGGCTTCTGGGCACCAAAATTATTTTGTGATTAAAAGTGAAAACGAAGGAGAAATTATTCCGCCCTCTGAAGAGCTTGGAGGGATGGGCGAAGCGGCAGGAGGCTCCCGGGCAGGGGGTGAGCCTAGCTTGGCTGCCCACCCCCGACCACCACCGGTTTTTGCACTTGGCCTGTCCGCACTGCCCAGGACCGATGCGGATTGAAAAGGGTGCCAGGAAATGTCCGAGCCCGTCAAATAGGTCGGGTCTTTGATCCTCGCACCAAGCCTGGGAAGCAATGCCCGCTATCATCCCACTATATGGTAGATGGGGAAAACGAGCTCAGAGAGGCGGCATCCTGTCCCAAGTCCTACAGCGGGCCAGTGGCGAGTGGGGAGTGGCAGGAGACCCATCCTGCCAAAGGCTCTTTCTTGCTCCCGGAGGCCACATTGCCAGGTGGATGCCCGACAGTCACTCTCTGTTCTCTGACTGTGGCTTAGGATGGGGAACTGCTGCCCAGCTCCAGAGAGGCGGACCCTGGGGGTGGGGCTTGCTCCGACCACGCCTCCTCCGTGAAGGCCTCAACCAATCCCGGCCCCCCAAATCACACAGTCCTGCTGGCACTAGCACTGGTGCCTCACACCACAACTTCTAGAGGAGGTATGCTGCGGCACCCTAGAGCCTGGTTCAGGTCTTGGTTCGGCCACTTAGAGCTGTGCGACCTCGAATAAACAGTCTGACCTCCTGTGCCTGGTGTCCTCACCCCTCACTGCGACACGGGAAGATGGTAGTCTTTCCCGCCTCTTGGTCTCCTTTAAGGATGGAACGGGTTTGTTCTGCATGTCAAGTTCAGCCCAGGGCTGGCCCTGGGTGTGCTCAGAAAACCCCACGTGTAGGGTGGCATTGGCCAGCAGGCTTTGGCAACATCACACTGAGATGCTTCTGTAAAGCTGGTAAAGACCTGTGCCCAGACTTCTCAACAGCCCTCCTTCTCCTAGCCATGTTGGTCCTTCCCTGAGACACGTCCCCAACCTTGCCAGGATTCAGCACCAAAGGCCCCCAACAGGGGGCGCCTGACCTGATCCAGCCCTATGGGGATGTCCCTTTTGATTGGTGGATGCCATGCTGTACTGGTGTTAACTATTTTTAATATTACCCCTGATTATCAACAGATTTCACTGTTGACAAAGATATATATAAATAGTGTTGGGACTCAGACTCTATGCAGTGTCCTAGCCAATCAACCAATTATTCATTCACCACCTAAGTAACTCAATTGGAGAGCTATTTATTATTGATGCATTGAAGCATCAATTTTGTGCAAATTCCCTCATATACTCAGTTGTTAATTGTGCTACGATAATTCCACCCACATATACAAGGTCCGTTTTGTGGGCCTGATTACACCGGGCAGGCCTACGGGGCCCTCTGGCGAGGAGCCTGTAGTCAGCTGTGGGGGCTCGAGTTGGTGCACTTTCTCTAAAGCAAGAGCAAAAGCAGGTGATTGCCAGGAGAGAAATTCCGGGTGTTGGAGGAGAGGGGTGAGGTGGCTTCATTAGGAGGGGGCCTCCTAGCTGACCTGGGAAGGATGGACAGGACTGTGGCACTGGGGTCAGGGTCTCTTGGCAGCGTTCGAGCAAGGGAAGTAGAGATCGTTAGTTGTGCGTTTGGACAGAGTTGTCAGTGACACGAAAGATGAATCGAGGAAGTTGGCCTGGTTGCAGGGACCATTGCTAGAGTTCTGGGTCTTGGACAGAGGACAAACCTGCATTCTAACTGACTCCTTACGTAGCTACCTGGGGGGACTCAGACAAGTCACTGAGCCCCTCAGATGTAAAATGGGGACAACAAACCTATTTCATCCAGTTGCTGTGACAATTCCATGAACACTCATGCTCTGTACTTCGTCATAAAGTACGTGCTCAAGCAAAGGGGAGTTAACACTGCTACTCTGTGGAAATAGGGACGGGAGAATGGAGGATGAAAGCTAGAGACACTTTGGGGTTGAATCAGCAGATCAGATGCAGCTAGGACAAAGGCAGACTCTGTGGTGACCATGATCTCAGACTGGGGAGGCAGGGCGTGGCATTCTCTGAAACAAGGACACTCGAGGACAGACAGGTTTGGACATTGTGTTAACTTGCTGTGACAAATTACTCCAAAACATTTTGGCTTAAAGCAACAACCAAGACTTAATATTGCTCACAGTTTCTGTGGGTTGGAGATTTGGGAGTATCTTAGCTTGAGGTCTCTGAGGGGGTCATATCAAGATGGCGGCTGGGGGTGTGGTCACCCGGAAGCTTGAGATGCTGGAAGATGGGCTGCAAGGCGGCTTGCTCACACAGCTGACAGGGCAGTGCCGGCTCAGTGCCTCCCACATGGATCTCTCCACTCAGGCTGCTTGCGTGTCCCCCCAACATGGAGGCTGGTTTCCCTCAGAAGCAGATCTAGGAGTCCTCTGCCACTCTCTGTTGGTGGGGTAGACCACCTTGGATTTAACGCGTGAGAAGACCACACAGAGCAAGAACCCAGGACGCCATCTTGGAGGCTGCCCCCAGCGGACGGTGATTTAATGGGATCAGTTTTTGACACAGACCCTGAAGTACTGGTGGGGGGCCCAGCCAGGGAAGATCAGCAGGCCATTAGCAATGCCTGAAAACAATAATATCCTCGTTCCTGTTGCAAGTACTCCTGTTGCTGCTGCTTCTAAAACGACCTCTCCTTTTTAGCGCCCCTTATGTGCCGATGAGCACTTTGCACGCACCCTATCATTACATCCTCAGGGCACCTCGTGAGGCGAGATTAGTGTCCCATTTGCTACATAAAGGAGCTGAGGCTCAGCTCTGCCCTTCTGGCTTGGGTTCACACAGTGAGAAGGGCAGGGCTGTGAGCAAGACATCCGGCTCCCTTCTTTCTTTCTTTGCCGCCTTCAAATCACTTCGGTCCAGGCGGGCCATAGCCTCCAGCAGCCCTCTGGCTTGCCCAGCCTCTCTGGCAGCTTGGAGGCCCCCTCTGGGTGTCGGCCCCCTCCCTGTCAGCATTCCCTTCTCAGAAGCAGGTACGTGGAGAAAGGTTAGAGCCGCTGGGCCTGACCTCCACCACGAGGGCTCCAAGCGGGCCTGCAGACTAACGCTGGCCTGTCAATTCTGCTTTGGGACTATTCCCAAAGGCCTTTGGATGGTGCCAGGCCTCCTAAAGGGTTCAAGGGGACACCCTACCTTCCTGAGACCTTTCTCCAAAGCTGGAGCATTGGGGAGGGGGTGGGGTTGTCTCCCTGCATGCCCTTGCCAGGTTGTCTGCTCCTCATTCTGTTGTCCGCTCCCCATTCTGTTGCCCGAAGTGTCCGTGTGGGAATGGGCATAGGCCTCCGTCTCTCTCTCCCAAGCAGTAAGTTAGCCAATGCAGGGACCTTGGTGCAGCCAGCAGGAAACTGCGAATTTCCTATGTCAGTCTGGCTGTGAGCCTCATTTAAAGTCACCCAGGCTGGGGCGTCTGGGTGGCTCAGTTGGTGAAGCTTCCAAGTTGGGCTCAGGTCATGATCTCACAGCTTGTGAGTTCAAGCCCCGCATCGGGCTCTGTGCTGACAGCTCGGAGCCTGGAGCCTGCTTCTCATTCTGTGTCTTCCTCTCTCTCTGCCCCTCCCCTTTTCACGTTCTGTCTCTTTCTCAAAAATAAGAAAATATTTAAAAAAAACTAAAACAATAATAAAGTCATCGAGGCGGATACCAGCCTCAGGAGATTGTTGGGAGAAGTCGGTGCCAGGAAGACTGTGGCCGGCTTTAGTAGGAAAGGGCAGGGCTGGGCAGTGTCAGGAGGGGCTTGGAATCAGGGCTGGCGTAGAAGCCCCGGCGGGAGGGGTCTTTCTCTTCTGGCAAGGCCATAAATGTGCCCAAGGCTCACTTTCAAACTCCTGTGAGAAAGACCTTGATGGGTCCAGCATGGGTCAGGTGCGCCCTCCGAGACCAACCAGCTATGGCTGCAAGAACACTTCACGGAGACCTGGGGTGCCTGTGTGTGTTCACGGGCACGTGTGTGTGTGTTTACAGGGATGAGTGAATTCCCAAAGAAGTCACCACGAGCTAGGCTTCCACCCCCTACAAGTGTCCACTAGGGTGGGGGTAGCACCCTTGGTCCACAGAGAGTCAGATTGTGAATACCTTAGTCCTTGAGGTCCATATGTCTCCGTTGTGACAAGTCACCTGTGCTGCTGTAGTGCCTGGGCAGCTGGAGGCAGCAGACGGAGACCAAAAAGAATGAGGGACACCATGTCCCAATAAAACGCCATTTCCAAAATAGGCGGAGGGCCAGGTTTGGCTTGGGAGTCCTAGTTTAGCAATCCCTGAATTGTCCCATGTTTGTTTTTAACTTTTCATTTCCTGTTTGTCTGTCGTGGATGGGAAGCTGCATCCCCTGCCCCCGCCCCCCCGCCCCCGCTCCCTGCTCCCCTGTAAAGGACTTGCTGTCCAGATGCAGGGAGCCTGGCCGGCACACAGTACTGGCCTTGGCTCCCTCGGAAACAGTGTCAGCTGCACAGAGCCACCTCATCTGAGGTCAGGGAGGGGCCAAGCAACAGGGTGCTTGGTTGGACACGGAGGCTTGGTCGTTTGGGTACCGAGCACCCCACTTCTTGGCCCAAGGCTTTGAGCGGCCCACATTACAGTTCGAAGTCCACCTCTGACCAGTCCTATTGTTCGAATCATATGTGGATTCCTTGGAGAAAAAAACCTGTCAAGGGCACCCCAAACTTGTCACATCACATGAGTATGGTACAAGGAATAGGTGCTCTGAGGGCCTGGGGGAGGACAGGGTCTCTGCAGGCTGAAGCAGTCAAGTCTGGCTTCCCAGAAGAGGAAATGGGGCTGCCTCTCAAGGATTCCTTAATGAGCAAATATGCTGAGTGGTACAGTGCGCAGGTGCTCAGCCAGGTGCTGCGGGGGGACGGGGTACTGGGGGGTGCAGCTTACTGGGGGGGCGGTGTGCTGGGGGGCAGTTTGCAGTGGGAGGTGGCTTACAGTAGAGGGGCAGCTTACTGAGGGGATGGCTTACTGGGGGG